>VZTL01033163.1:91189-122752 GCA_013400535.1 Scopus umbretta
AAAAAAAAAAAAAAAAGAGAGGGGAAAAAGACGGAGCAAAGCGCTGTGTGATGGATGAGATAGGGTAATTGGTTCACTGCAGAGTGAGGCTGGGGAGTTGCGACTCCTCCTGAGGTCCTTCTGTAGCGGGAGAAGCGCCAGTTGAGCAGCATCTCCTCTCACAAGTCTTCTTTTGTACGGCAGGAGAGGAGGAGGGGACGCCTCCCTCTTACACATTCTTACATCCAGCTACTGAGGCACATTCACCAGCAACTGGTTAAGAAGAAAGATTAAGGGTTGCGGGGCTTGGGGGAGTGGGAAGTCCCTGTGCTTTGAGGAGATTAGCTTTTGAGACTAAGTAAAACACAAGGCGATAGTCTTTCAAAATTGCCTTCCAGCCGTGACAGGCAATAGTTAGATTAATTAGATTACGAATGCTCTTTTATATTCGGCAGATGGGTTGGGACAAGGTGGGGCAGGGGGCTGGGAAAGAAATACGTCTTTTTTTTTTTTTCCCAGTACTGCTATTTTCTAATGCAACACAGGTGTTCTGGGAGTGCTTGCAAAGCCCGGTGGTCAGAAAAAGTCCTCCCAAGGGTCTGAGTGGACTTTGGAAATAAAGCAAGACTAGAGCAAGCGCTGCTGTAGGAGATCATGGAGAAAAACTGTCCGTGGTCGCAGAGGAAGCAGAAACCATAGGTATGAAATGTAAGACATGAGAGGTAACATGCCTAACATTAGACTTTTCTCCTTTATGTAGAAAGTGTAGATGAAATGATCATGGGAAAATACAAAGTTTTGCTACCCAAGGAATGGCATCCAAAGGAATCTGTGTCCATTTCTAGCACAGAGCATGAAGAGTTTCACTGAAAGGTCAGGCTTATGTTTGCATATGGTTTTATGTCCACCTGTCCTTCAGAAGTCCTTTTTTCCAAGGCTTTCTGGAAGTAAGGAAGGAAAGTAGTCTGCACTTTGTTCCTGTGGGCATTAGAAATAATAGGGATAAAAAAATGCACAGTCTGAAGATACATCTGGGGTAGAGCAAGAAAAAATGTGGGCTGATGACACAAATTAAGAAATATCTTACAAGGGAGACCTGTTATTCTTGAAACTATCCTAGTGAATTCTTTTAGAAATAAAAAAGAAAAAATCATGCCAAATAAAACACCTTACTCTTCTTTTATATCCAACTGATAGAAGTAGACATGTCTAAGGACGTGTCTCTGATCTTAGAAATACTTAAATTCATTCTCCTCAGTTGCCTATGAATGAAGCCAACACAACCAGCTAACAATATTAAGCCCTGAGCTACAGCAGAACAACCACAGTCTTTTAAATTAATTTCCAGTTTTTGACAAACATGAAGATATTCCCCTCCGAAACATGCTGTCCATTGGGCATGAGCTATGAGCTGTGTAGGTTACATGAGGACATGTAATACAGTGTGGTAGGGCATGTTCTGTACTTTAAAGAACCTGCAGCTAGGAGAACCCATGACATGGTTATTGGAGGGCTGTATCCTACAGCTGGGTCTGTGAGAAGAGCAAACCCGGCAGGAGGAGCAAACCAGAAGGCCTGTGATAACAGGATAATGCCTTCTGGTTTAAACCCTATGGAGCTGGAGGAACCTTTTGAAGAAAGACACCAATAGAGACATTTCTCACTTGTGTGGGATCCTCTCTGAGGTGCAGCATACATGTGTATGGACCATCTCCACCACCTCTGCCTTCCCTGGCCTTATTGTTCTCTGACGGGCTGAAGGAACCTCTTTGAAATATCACTCTGGACTAGTTGTACCAGGATTGCACAACTTTTCAGAAATTCATTGCATGCCTGTGGGCCACAAGTTATTTTCTTCTGTTCTCAGGCAGGGAAGAGGGAACTTTAGAAGTAATTCACAGCCACAAGATGCATCCCAGGAGCACTGGTGCTCCATGGTGGGCAGGCTGTGGTGGGAAGCAGAAAGGACCCATGATGCAGCAATGCCTGCCCCAACAGCCCCTTCTGGCACTGTCTCCAATATCCTTGGATGGGAGCCATACTTGAACTGCTCTGAGACACTGCTTTTTGAAGGCCCTGGCTTGTTTGTCCCCGTCCCAGTGCAGGAGGGGACTTTGAGACACGCTACTTAGGACGTATGTGCTGGTCCCTGCTGCTGGCCAGTCCACCAATGCCACCTCTCCTGGCTCCCAACCAGTCCCAGCCACACATACCGTGCTCTGGAGATGACATAAACACCACATGGGCAATAGACTGAACAACGTCTTCGTCTTCCTTCCAGGTCCATTTGCCTGTCATTTTGCCTGTGCTCATTGTTAAGTATCACCATGGAGGGACCTAGAAAGCTTTTCCTAGTGGCAGAGGGAATGTTTGTCCATTGTAATGTCCCATCCACCTATTCGCAGCTTCTAAATGCTATTCTTATTTGATCCCATGTCCCTCTCAGGGCCATATCCTTCATCTATTGATAGCTTTGTTACATCCCTCTGATCTGCGTGGTATAGAGAGCTACATTAAAACGTGCAGGGAAAGAAAACAATACAGTAAAAATATGAATACCAAAGGATTTTGACCAGGGAACTGAAACTCATGGATGGATGGTCCTCCTATTGTAATCTCTGGTCAGAGCAGCTGACCAGATCATGCACATGGGTTTGTTTAAGACTTCATTAGCATCTCCCCATCCCAAACTGCCGTTCAGTGCCAGACCAGCCAAATTGCACAAATAGACCCCAAGCATGTCTGGAGGAGTGAATCGGTTGATATGACTTGATCATGACTGGATAGATCACTCTGCTATTTTATTTTTTTTTCCTGAGCTCTTTGTTTTTAATTTTAAACCAGTATGCTGGTATCCTGTGATGATACAGCCCACTTCTGTTGACTTTATCTCTTTATGCAGGGATTATTGCAGAATTAAAGGTGCATTTTTAGGGCTTTTAGAAGGAGACTGTACCCTGCACTGGCCCTGGAGATGAACCAATCTAGTGACTTTTATCTCCCTTCCAGCCAATGCAAAAAGCCTCTTTTCTCTTGAGTTTCCAAACCTGCCTGTAAATAACCTGCTTTGAAATAACCCTCCCGACCTTCCCTCCTCCCTCCCACACTCCTTCCACCCGGTTTTCTTCCTGTAATAGGTCTGAAAAGGTTGAAAGGTGCTGAACTCTTGTGCAGGGAATTCAACTTTAAAGACCCTGAACTTTTAGATTCCCTGAGGGGCGCAGAGCAGGGGAGGAGGAGGAAGGGGGGGGTGTCTTGTGCTTTAGCACAGTGACCTCAATGATACATCTCATGTACATGTCATGTCAAATGTCATCTCTAGGGCCTGAAGTACTTTGAATAACCTGTCTGGTCAGTAGAGGTGACTGAAAATACTTAGCTGCAAGCCATCGCTTTGAGAAAGCCTTGCTTTTTATACTTATTTATTTATTTATTTATGGACTAGGGATTTTTTTTTTCCTCTCCTTACACAAGATCCACTGACTGGCTTTTGCTCCAGTGGATTGCAGAAGTGTTTGAAGAGCAGCAAACAGCAGCTGCAAAACAGGAAGGAAATGGTGAAGCCCATTACTAGGTGGCTTTTTGGGGTCAGAAATGAGAAGTTGTGCCCAGAAATGATAGCTGAAGGCAGTAGCTTGAGCAGTTTCCTTTGGCTGGACTCAGCAAGGAGGAAGACACTTGGCTGGGACCCCCCAATGGAACCTCACATGCCATGTCTTGCAAATCTGAGCAGCGGTACCAGCGTTATGGTCATTGGCCTTGGGGGTGCTGGCTTAATCCTCCAACCCGTCTCCACTTTCCCTTCTTCCCTCTGCTGCAGAGCCTTTTGCCACCTTCCCTGGGGAAACGTGTCGATTTTCCAAAGGAGGGTGTTAGAAGATGCCTTTGCTGCAATCTTCCTGGGGAGCGAGTGCTGCCTGCTCAAGAGCTCTTCAATCTGCCAGGGAAGTGTCCAAAACAAGCAATGGAAGATGAAAACCCAGATTAATTCAAAGTAGAAATAAGGCAGAGTTGCCCCAGAAGGGTGTTTCAGCCCACCTGTGTCTCTCTAGCAGCTTGGGAAACCCTTGTTGGCTAGGATAAATTGTCCAACTTTTAAACGCATGATGTCTGGGATGCCATTAAACAGGGAGGGAGAAGATGCTGAAGCAAAGTCTGGAGACATGGCCTGATGGAGGGGGAATCCTTTGGCCTGTGCCGTGCTGGAGACCGGACTAAATGCTCGTTACAGCCCCTCAGTCCTTCTCTGAACTAGAGTTTCCTTTCCCTCACCCATCACTGCATGCTGAGCCTTCTGCTGCACCCACCACTGGCAAAAGAAATCAATGCAAAGCAAGAATTGGTATGTACTTAGGCTGGTCTGATCTGGTATAGGGGGACTACTGAAATAAAGAATAATCAAAGAATAAATAAAGAGCTCATTTCAGTCTTAGTACTGACTTCTGCACCTTTCTGATGGGAGATGCAGGTCTCCATCTCAGCAAAATTTCGATCTGTCCTGATGGTTGGGTGATGTTACATGGGATTATTGCTTCTAAAGGGTTGGCTGAAGTGTTCTTTTCTGGGTAGTGGGAACTCAAAATGTGGAAGTCAGGTATGTGAACTTCATCTCAAGAGCTTAAACCCCACCAGAGTAAAGAGGTGACCAACAGCTGGAATGGCTCTGCCAACAGTCTTGTGGACACATCTGAGAGGGTTTTATCCTGCACCAGTTTTCCAGAGGACAAGCAATCTCCTACAAAACAACCACCTGATCACTGCTCTTGCACAGCAGGGGTTTCCAAGGGAGGACTTTTCCTAACTCAGTGCTGCCTCCCTCCTGCCCTTTTACCAGCAGGATACAATTCATACTTGAAGTTTCAAGGAGAAACAAGAGGTTATATTAAACCTTTCCAACAACTCCTATCAAAAAAGGATTTTTAAAGCATGCGTCTACATTATGATGGAATTCCCTTAGCTTTTGATAAATGCTTTGAACTTCCAGCTGTTCTTGGGAAAAGAAGAAACATCAAATACGTGTCTGCAAAGGCCATTTGTGTACCTGAGCAGAGCAGGGCTCTGTTCTTCTCCTGGGGTTCACCTAATGAGACTGTGTAGGGGGACCAGGGAGGGTGAGAGTCTGAATTTAGTAATGAGAGAATAAAATCCATCACAGGGAGCCTCATCAAAAGAGAAATGCCAAATGCACCCAAGCACCTTCATATAATGCAATATCAATTTGCATATTAAGAAGACAAAGTGGTTTCTGGCATTGCACAAAGCTACCTAGGGGCTCTTCACCCTCTGGGATGCACCCTCTGGAGCTGGGATGCCAGTTTCATCCTGGACTTTGCAGGTTTTTGTTCAAAGCAAAGTTTTAGGGTGATATGGGAAACCAATACCTCTCCTGAAATTTTCCTCTGGCACATGGTTGTTTTTGGCCTTCCTGTGTTTGGTTGAAATTGAATGTGCAGTGCATCACACTGGAAAACCACATGGTCTTTTTTGGTCTTTGATTCCTGTACTTTTATAAAGTGCTAAAGAAAATTAATGTCCTTGCTTATAAGTGCATTGCATTAGACAGACACACTCACAGAGGAATTTAAACTGGAAAGGATGCTGGAAAGTCCCTGACCAACCTCCTGCTCAAAGCAGGACCAGTCTCCAAGTTACATCCAACTTTGATATTAGATCTACTTGCTTAGGGCAAATCTTGAATACCTCTAATAAGAAGATGACACCTGGCATACTAATCCCATGATGCAAGGAGCATGGCTTTGCAAACAGGCGCAAGTATTAAGAGATGCTCAGCAAACCCTAAGAGATGGCAACGTGGTAGAAATCCAGCTGCAGGGTGGAACAGGGCTGGTGCAGCTTCTCCTGCGAATTCAGGAGAAGTTCCTGTTTTCTGTGGCAGACTGCCCTTTTCATCAAACTTCTTGTAAGATACTTTTCCACGTGTCTCTGTTTTCAAGGTCCCACAACGTCTTGGTACCACAGGCTTCCCAGCCACATGCAGAGAGACGTTGCACTGTGCAAGGTCCTTTGCTAGGTCCTTCCATAGGTGCTTGAGCTGTCTTACAACTGTTAATGTTTCAAAATGCTGAAGAGCAACCCTTTAGTTGCCGAGAAAGACAAGCAAAGGATGGCTCTGAGGTTGGGGCACTACTAGTGGGAGACAGAGAGAGAGTCTCATGCTACAGATTCCTTGGATGACCTTGGATGAGTCACTTACTCTCAATTGGTGTCTTGGTTTTAAAAATTGGTGTTGGTATTGCTTCTTCAGCTCGGAAAAGTTGAGTGAGGATGACCAGATGAGGCCATAAGGCTCAGGCAGGGAGGGTGGAAGGGCTGCGCAGGGGCTTGGAGCCATCAAGGAGCCACCTCACCTGGTGGGTCGTTGTGTGTAGACAGTGTTCCCCCTGCAGGGAGCTCGCTGCAGCTCCAGAGCCTTCAGTGCCTGTGCTTTTTTGGGGAAGGCAAAATTATCTAGGCAGCCAGGAAAGCAGAAGTGTGTGATTTATCATGGGGAAAATCCACAACTTCTGCTGTTGCTTAAGTAATTGCTAAGGCTGTCGTGGCGTAAGGTAGGAATGACTTAGAAAGCAGCATCCATTTCTTTTGAAATCAGAGCTTCAGTAAATGCTTCCTGCGTGTTGTGACTGGAGAGATGAGCTGCCCCTTTTCATTTTTGGTTGCTTTTTTTTTTCTCCTTTTTTTCCTCTTAGTTTCCTGAGAAGAAAGTGTTGCTTGCAGACAATCAATAGAGACAACACCAGGGGATTTGAAAGTTAAAGGATCTGATTGTGCAGATGAATTACTTTGCAGTTCCAGAACTGAAGTGATTGGGGAAAGGGAAAGGAGGGACAAACGTGGGGCTTATTGGGAGAGGGAAGGTGTTCAGGGATCCAGAGCAGGTCTGGGGAGAGGTGCTAGCACGGCATTGAGACCCTCCACTTGAATAGTCATTTCAGAATTACTTTAGTGTCTCCTGCCTCTCTTTCCTATGCTCTTGTGTCCAATTTCAGGCAGGGGAGCTCTCAGAAGGGCTGAGTAAATGCACAGCCTGGAACCAGGGTCTTGAGGAGAGTTTGGGGTGTGTTGAATTATTTTGACCCTTTTCATAGAAATGATTGAAAGTGAGGGGGAAGAGCAACAACCATTATGTGAATGTTGGAAGAGGCTCAAGGCGAAAAAAAAAGAGGAAGAAAAAATCAGGTTAAATATCCTGACTTGGGAAGGGGTTGGGGATGGGAACTCAGAGAAAAAGATGAGAGAGAGGTTGGTGATCCAGCCACTTGGCAGGACTTTCCAAAGCCCTGGTGACCTCTCAGAAATGGGAAGGATCTGCAGATCATCAAGGGCAACTTCAGCCTCTCCCTGCAAGAGAAAACCAGGGGTGCGTTTTTGTACTAAGGGCCCACAAGCATATCTTACGCTAAAGAGCACCCAGTTTTGAACCAAAGTTCAAGATTCAGCCTAAATTTAAGGGAAAGGGGATAGGGAAAAGGATGGAAGTTGGGTGCCTAAGTTACTTGGGATGCCTTGGTCTTCCCACTGATCATAGGGAGAGCCTAGGCAGATGCAGGCGGTTGGATCTTTGATGGTGAATGCTGGATCCAACCTCCTGGACCCTGTGCAAGTGGGAGCAATCTAGTTGCAAACTTGATGCCTTATGGTGAAACACAGAGGATTTTCTTTATTCAGCAAAAGTCCACCCCAAAATAAGCCAAAGAACAATAAAAAGGGTTGTGGCGCTGCAAAAACCAAAAACGTCATTGTTAATCACATAATAATAGTAATTAATAATTCATAATAACTGGTGGAGACAAAGTTGGTTCAATTTTTCAGACATTTCAAACCTTAATTTAAAAAAAATTGTTTAAAACAGAAAAAATAGCTTTTATAACAAAAATGGCATTGAGTAATGTTGAAGAGCAGAAACCATACTTCATCCTTTGGAAGTGTTGAAATGAAACATTTCTATTTTCTTCTGACCGTCCACAGATGGACTTTTTTTGCTACAAAACAAAATGAAAGAACCCTAGAAAACACCAGTTAAGCTGACACAACCTTGCAATGCATTTCAGGACCAGGGATGCAGGGCAAAAAAAGATGATGGCTGAAGAAAAGTAATTTCGCCAGGCTCTCGTTTTCACTGCAAGAATTACCGGTGCCTGACCTGAACCTGTCTGCGGGAAAGCAAGAGGAATTTGTGCTACAAAACTTGTGGGTTTGGGTTTGCTTTGTCTGGGGACATACATCTGGGATGCTGCAGCCATCTGCTGCCCAAACGGACCCCGCTTGGATGTCCCCAGCCCCTGCATGATATGGCGATGCTCACCAACATCAAAGGCCAAATTATTCGACCTGGAGTGTGACATGTGGGAGGAACGTCCCCAGCTTGGGAAAACAGTTCAAATAGCCCCCTGCCACAGCGGTAGGGACGTATAGATATGCAGGAACGCCGTCCCTCCGGGCTGTTCGCCTTGGCAGGGGGAGAGCAGCGTTATGGCTGTGGGTTTTTCTGAGTGGGATGTGTCCGGAGGGAGCTGATTGCTCTGAAAGCTGCCCCCAACCCTTTTATATGGTCATTAGGAGACCTGAATGGGGGGAGACTTGCGGGGGGCTTCTCACGCCTCCAGCCCAATCCAGCCAGCAGCCCCTCTCTCAAGTACCTGCTAACAGGTCGACTTGCCTTTGGTCTCAGTCAGGTCTCAGCGGAGACCGGGCACCATTTCCTAGGCTAATAGGTGTGAGGGGAGCCAAGAATTTCACTCTTTTTTTTCCCCAGTCTTTTCAAGGCAGGCTGTAAACCTCTTGTTTTCCTCCTCCTTCTATGAGTTTGTCTCTCTGCTTCCTCCCCCCGCCCCCCTCCAACCCCCCAGGTGGTGTTAAAAGTCAACAAGCCCCTTTATCTCAGGGCTGGTCTTTTTTCCCCAGGATGGTGGAGCAAATCCACATTGCCGAGGAGGTGGCAGTCCCGCATCCTTTGGGTCTTTCCAGTTCCTCACAGGGACTTTCCCCACCTTTTGCTGTGACAGATGATACCCAGGCTTGGGGTAGGGTCCCCGTTAGGCAGATTGCAGCCAGACAGGGTTGGCAATCCTCATTTTCCTTTGCTTTGCGTGGTGCAGCTCAAGAAATGCTGCATAACGACCTGCAGAGATGCTGAGCTGAGGACAACCTGGCTATGAGCAGAGTCGGGGGCTGGCAGCTGGGTTAATATCCTTTAGTGTTACCTTTTCCCTGTAGGAATTGCTGGATGGCGTTGAGAAAAAGTTGGTATTTCATAAACAGCTTTGTAAATCCCTTCTCCTTCAGAGGAGGTCATTTGGGCTCCGCTCTCTAAAGACCTGGTTTCACTGCTGTGGTTGCTGGAAAGCAGTAGGGCTGCTTTGCGTCTTTGCTCTTCTCCAGGCAATAGAGATGCAGCTCTGATGCCCTACTGAGTCCTTACTCCTGGCCATGGGAGAGAAGGATCTTCTGGTCTTTGCACCAGGTAAATGCCTTGGCTTCTCCAGCCACCACAGTAGAAATGATATTTATCAGCAGCTCCTCAGGTCACTGAATAGAGTGTGATTTCAGAAGGATATATGTGGGCCCGTCAGGGCATGTACCTTGCAGTTCATGTGGTGTCTTCTTCTAGCAAGTCACCCTGCCTCAGTTTCCCCACTGGCAAAATAAGGACGGTGAGGCACAGCTCTGAGCTGACCTTTGGGAGCTGCAATGCAGCTTGCTTTGAAAGGACTTTATGTTCTTTCCCCTCCTGCATTACACCATCAGGGACCTATACCTTTTTTGCTGCACTGAAAGAGATGAATCAGGCCTCAAGACATTTTCTATTTCAGTGGCTTTTTTTCATTGCAGACTTGACTTTTAACTCTTCCACATGCTGTTTGGAACGCTGGGAGAGAGAATGACAGGATGACATCCAGAGGTTCCTTCCAACACCATCTCCAGGACTCTTCCTGCTTCTTGCCTCTTCCCCTGCTGGCAGCACCACCCATGCTCCTTGTCTTGGTGCAGCAACAGGCTGAAACACCAAAGCCTGTTGCAGGGGTTGGCTGGGAAAAAAAAATTCCCACTGTGGTGCTCCAAAAACTCCCAACAAAATGTCCTCCTGAGGGACACCTGGAGTTGTTTCCTACAGAAAGCCTTAGACCTTTTAGAAAAGAGCCAGGCCAACAGTAGTGAAGAACTTAAAAAAAATCCTGTTACGAGGGAATCCTTTCTGACCTGGCTGAGGCAGGTTGCAACGTTGTCCTCTGGGCTTGGACAAAAGCTTGGCAGTGTCACTCCTTTAATTGCATCAGCTCTCCCAGAAAAGAAATAGGCCCTTTCCCTTTGCCCTCGGCTCCCCTCGGCCATTTATCCTGGAAGACCCTCCAAATGGTTTAGATGCCTCCTGTTGAGGGCAATGCAAGATAATATCTTTGTGGACATGAGGCCAGGTACGCTGTCACCTAAAAAACTTTGGAAAAATAGGGATGGACTCTTAAGAGGGTCTCTAAATAGCCATGTCCAGCAGAGATTAACAGTCTTTCTTGATTGCTGCCTGGGGAGCAGCAGATCCCTCTGTCACACATTTCTTGGTCCATGGACTGGGTTTTGGTCACCACTGTGGAGGTGGTGGGGATGGATGAGGACTGGGGGGGCTCTTCGGGAAGTGTAGCCTGGGGTGTAGCATGCAGGGGGTTAATCGTATTAGAGCGAATACCTGAGGAATTAATAATGATTTGCTGCTCATCAGGCAGCCTTCCTTGAGAAATGTAACACAAGAAAAAACATGTTAGGAAATTCCAGAAAAATGCAGCAAAAAAAGAAATTGTGGGTGTGTGGGGGTGGTGGTGTGAAGCAGCAGCCTGGGACCTTGGTTGGGCTCAGTCCAGGAGTCACACAAGAAGTCTCATTGCCTGTTGGATAGGGCCACCCAGCACCCCTGGGGCCTGACTCTGCCCTTCGCTCAACGCCACCAGCCTCCTGGAGACTGAAGTGTTGTGGGGCCTTTCATACAGGGCATGACCTGGCTTGCTGCGATGCTGCAGCTCCATAAAAGGAACCTGGGGACTTGGGGAAAGCATCCACCCATGCTGGGAAAGAGAGGCGCAACTGTGGTATCACAAGCATTCATGCCGAGGATGGATCACCTGAGTTCCCATCAGGGTGAAAGCAAGGGATTCAGGCCCAACGCAAACCTCAGCCTTTGTGTCATGTCCCCATCTGGGGAACTCCTTGCTGCAGGACACTGCTCTGCTATCATAAAGAAGAAAGGGGGAAAAAAAAGGAGAAATAAAGTGATTTACAGGAGTGATAAAAGCATCTGAAGGTCTGCTTGGATCTCTGAGGGCTTAAAAATGCTCATGTTTCGGGGTGTAGGGAGGTGAAGTAGGAGTGTTTAACAACTAACCCTAATTTTGCACATCAAGGATAAATGTCCAAGGATAAAAGCCACCTTGGCATGGTAGTATCTCTGAAGCTTGAAAGTCCCTACCACCATAGGGCGCCCTAGGAGCGATAACTGTGTTGTGAACTCCATTGCATGGAAAGGGGAGCTGAGGTGCAAGGAGGTGGCTGAGTGATTTGACATGGCACATGCAGATAGTCTGCATCCGCCCCAGGCCTGCACCACATCTCCACAATAGCCCTCTTATTCCTTCTCTGGGCTCTCGTCCAACTTGCCGCCATGATGCCCTGCCAGGGAAGTTGGGTGTCAGAGGGTGGTGGGGATTGAGCAACATGAGACATCCCTGCTTGGCATCCCATCCGCCACACAGGCTGTCCACAGTGCCCTGTTGCTTTTCTTTGGAGAGTGAAACCCTTTGGTCTACATCAGTCCCACATTGTCCTCATCGTGCTTGTTGGTTCCCACTGCTGGCTTTCCCTGAGATGGGGCTGGTGTTAGCTCAGGGCCAGCTTGCTAACGGATATTTTGGCAGCAAAAGGCTTGTCATGCACTTCCTGACGGGCACCATGTAATGGCAGGAACGTCCAGAAATCATGAGGTGTTTTGTTTTTTTTTTTTCCCCTCCCATTTTGGAGTCTTTTGGGGTACCTACCCTAATTATTAGGCGAGCGAGCAACGTCAACGCAATCTGCTGCCTGTCTCCTGCTTTCTCTCCCATCCTCTTCCCCCCTAAAGTGCAAGATCTGTCTTTGGCAGGTTGGAAACAGCCCAGGCTGGATGTCAGCTCCGCTACAAAAGAACTGACGCAGCCATTTTTGGTGTTGAGGTGTATTTTTTGATAGCCAAGGCGCTAATCCCAACTTCCTTGTCTGTCACCCGCTCGGAGAAGGAAGCTGCCTCGCGTGTTTGATTCGGAGCCAGCCTGCTGATGGAGCGATGCTGCTTTCTTGCTGGGCTGGGAGCTCATGCCACTGCCAAACAGCTGATGAGCCACTTCTCAGCCATCTCTTTCTCTGCCTTTTGCTAGGCGTGATTTTTGTCTTGATACCAGAGAGCCGTTGGAGCATGGGGGATGCCTGAATTTGAGAAGAAATTTGCAATTGCACTGTGTCCAAAAAACATACGATAAAAAGAAAATACCTGGTTACTTCCCAGACATCTATTTCATCAATCTTGGTGAATATCAGAATTAATTTAATTCACATCCAAGAACCTGCACTGGCCTTAAAATTAAGAGATTGGACCCTAGCCCTTGGATTTGCAGGGCTGATATAATCCTCCCCATATGACTTTTCCTGCAACTACCATCCCTGTGTGGAAAGCAGGGGAAAAAAAAAAAAAATCAGGACAATTTGTGTCCATTTACAGATCTGTGGTTCAACACCCCAGCTCATTCTCTCCTTTCTAATTGCTGCTTTCTTCTCTTCTCGGGCTCCTTTGTTTCTCTCTGCAAGCAGCCACAGCTTTCAGATGTTTTAGGGTCATTCCTCCATGTGCTGCAATGCTAATTATTTCTTCTGGCCTAATTCAGTTTTACATATCACTCCCAGCCACACAGGCCACGTAGCACGAACAAGCACGCTCTCTGCATTCACATGATAAAACCTCCCCACAGACACACACAGGACAACAAAAAGCCGTAGGATCCCGACGCTGGAGAGCAAACCGCAGGTTCGGTCGTGCTGCCATCGCTTCGTAATCGTGCCATCTTAATTAGAGGGTTTCCGAAGCTGGAAATCTGGTGCAGTACCAAAGTTGCCCCACTAATGCTTTGAAATTATGAAGCTACAATTGATAATAATTGCCAAGACTCCCTTTCTTAAAGTTTATTACGGCCTATCTGCAACATCCAAAATATGTTAAGTGGAAACTACTCAACAGACTTTCAGGTTAATGAATGATTTGTGAAAAGCTCTCTCTTCCAGAAATGACTGATATTAGAATTGGTGCTGATGTCATGTAACAGCTCCCATTCAGAAAAGCTGTTGAAAACAGTCCAAATTCCTCAGAACTGTTAAATCTCTTTTAATTTCTCCTCTTTGTGTATATATAAGCTGTGGGGGTTTTGTTTGTTTGTTTATTTCCCTCTTGCGGAGAGTGAGTTTTAATTTGATTTGCATGTTGGGTTGCCGGTCTTTTTGTGTTGCCTTTAATATATTCAGAGCATTTGGGGAGCCTGAGGTTTGGAGACAGCGGAGAGTGTTTCCATTGATGAATGTGGCTTTCAGGAAAGAAATGAAAAAGTTGGGGAAAATAAATTCCACCAGTGCCAGCATGGGCAAGGAAACGGAGGATTTTTTCCCTCGCATTTTTCCCAGGCAAAATCAGCAAAAAGCCCGTCCTTCCACCTTTTGCTTTTAATGGCATCTGCTTTAATAAAAATAACCGCAGTGATGGCAAGAAAAAAAAAAAGAACTCAGGCAGGGGATGAGCATAGGTAGGTCCCAAGCAAAGATTAATCAGAAGAATGCATGGAGACATGCAGCTCCTATCCACAAATATAATGGAAAATGAATATAGTGAGGCTTCTGCAGAGCTCTCCATGCATAGCATTGGGTCTTCTATGTTCGGACTGTGTTTCACAACTCAAGGGCTGTCTATGAGGACGAGGGCGCATGGGTTGGGGATGCATTGATGTAGCATGTTTTCTGATATAGAAATCACTCTTTCTTGCACAGCACTTCCCCTCCTCTCCTCAAACTTGCTTTTTTTCCAAAGTGACGTTTCTAATTTCACATTTTAAACCCCAAAATGAGCAATGTGTTCCAAGGAGGAAGTTTTCTCCAGGCTGAAGAAGGAGGTGATAATGTTGAGGACTCCTTGCTGAGGACCCTTGTCTCTTCTAAAGAAGGATTTAGTATTTTTTGAGGGGAAAAAATGCAGAAAGGCTTGTCCTTGGACTGGAAAGGGCTGTGGGAATCTAAGTAGATTTTGCCATCCTGAACTGCTGAGGTTTGGTGTGGTTAAAAGACACACGGTGCACCTGCACCCACAGCCAACCATGCAGCCTTTGCATGGCCTTTGGGAACGTGTGGCCAAATCCAGACTTGCCTTTCAAAAGGAGGGTCCCTAAAAAGAACCTCGAGGATGTTTATTTTTCTCTTCCCTCCCCCAAAAAACACATTAGAAAGTGTATCTGTCCCCTGCATCTGGGGATTGCGAGGACTGGGGAGTGGTGATGCCCGGGGACATCCAGATGAGGGTCAAACATCTGCGCTTCCCACTTAATGCCGGAGACCCATCACCGCTCCAACGTGAATTCCTGGGGACAATGTGAGCTGCCCCCCGCCAATGAAGGGCTCCCATCCTGCTGGGTCTTCGGGGAGATAACCCCAACAAAACCCCTGCAAGCCTCCGCCGAGTGCCTACAGCCCTCCTCCCCCCGCCGGGGAATCCGGAGGATTGTATCCCCCGTGGTTGCAATTTGTGTGTGTGGCACCATTAAGAATTGATATGCTCGATATGAATGGCGATACTTCAAAACGCCTGAATAGACCCTGAGCTCCCCCACCCATCCCCAAAAAAAAAAAACCAAACCCAAAAAAACCCCAACATTGTTGAAAAAGTCCCCTACTCAGCCTGGGAGGGAAAGTTTGTGTATCAATCTAGTTTTATAATAGTGTAATTTAGTGTCTAGGCCCGGGCTCTGGTGGTGATATTGTACTGCAATGAATGAAACAGAGGACTCCAGGCTGAGCAAGAGCTCGAGGACCCGGCTGGCTCTATTCAGGCCAAACTAATCGGCTTCAGCTCAGCTCTCCGCCAAAGCTCCCCTCTCAGTAGTGGGTTTTTCTCTGGGTTTTTGTTACTGTTTCTTAAAGAGCTCAGCTGGCTGCTGAGGCTGAAAAGAATCAAATTATTAAAGATTTTGTGGAAAATCCAGTGAGAATGGGCCCATGCAAGAATAATAGCATTGTGCCACCATGGGCCATTCCCAGCTTCCAGTCGGGAGAAATTGTCAACTCTGTCTTTGTTTTCTTAACCCTTTCAATGGAAACAAAATAATATTTAGCTCAGCACAAAATACCTTCTTTTTCATTTCTAATCCTTTCAGGTTCTTTTTTTTTTTTTTTCTTTCCCCCCTTCTCCTCCTCCTCCTCCTCTTCCTCCCTCCCTCCCTCTCTCTCTTTCTCTCTCCCCTTCTCCCTCTTTTTGTTGGCTGTCCTCTGAAATACATTTATATACCTCAGACATTCCCCTTTTCCTTGCCAGTTGGCCAGAGGGGCATCTGTTATCAGGAAAGCCCCTTCTTTTTTAAACAGGATGTAAAATGGGTGATTAAATCCTTTATTAACAGTCACCACCAGAAAAGGGAAGAGGAAAGGGAAACGTTTTCTTTCAAGCTTCCATTTTTAACATTTATTAGCTGTTAATAAATCATTAGTATGTTGTTCAAGGGGCCAGCTATATAATGTGTCATGTTTTTAACTCTGTACACATTTTAAATTTAGAAAAGTATTTAACTGGGGCATTGTAATGTCATTAAAGAACAAAAAGAAAATGTCTGCCTGTCTGTCTGTCCATCCTCAATCCATTAAGGGTAGATACAGACAAGCAATTTAATCACTCTCCTCCTCTTTTATTTAGGGACTAAGTAGCTTTCCATTTGTGAGCTATATCTTTTCTCAGCTCTTTCTTCGCTGCGTGCCCTGATCCTAAATGCGTCAAGGAGCGGCATTGTCTCGGTGGTGGGAGGAAAAGGCCCCCGGCCGTGGCGTGGACGTTGAACCCGGCTGGGCTTGCAGGTCTCTCCAGGTTGCAGTGCAATGGGTGGCAGGGAGCTTGGCTGTACCCCATCTTTGCAGGGGGGACGAAAGCCCACGGTCACGGCTCCTTTGTGCGGGGAAGGCAAAGCCGCTGCCACCTTTTCAAGGCTTTCTCAGGGTTGGAGCAGAAGAAGGAGAAAGGATAAAAAAAAAAATAAAAAATAAAAATTCTTAAACCAAGCCCCTTCCGTACCAACCATCTGGCACCAGAGATGGGGTGACAAAACGCAGTGCCGGATCTGCTCCTGGTGTAAACTTCACACCAGCAGAGTTAGGCGGAGGTAAACTGGACAAGCCCGTAAGCTGCTGAGTTATATGTTGATAGCAAGCCCAGTATTAGGCTACGGGGGTGAAAATTGAGGGACAAAAGGGTACTCACTGTCCCATTGTGGGTGATCTCTCTAATCAGGATATTCTCTCTCAACTTTGCTCCACTCTAACCTATTGACAACAGAACTAGGTCATCTTGGTGAATAAGAAAATCTACATTTTCTGCTGCCTCAGTGTCTTTGAGGCTGGAAGGGATTGTGTGTTCAGTGTTACAAACAGACCTTCTGTCTTTATTTCCCGACCAGCAGCGCGCTGCTTAACAAGGAGAACTGGACCAGCCATTTTCCCCTAACAAATGGAGGGTCCCATCCAAGCCACCCTTGCCAGCTGGCTTTCAGACAGGGGAAGCTTATTCATGTTTTTAGACCTCAG
Organism: Scopus umbretta; assembly: GCA_013400535.1. Classification (NCBI taxonomy): domain Eukaryota; kingdom Metazoa; phylum Chordata; class Aves; order Pelecaniformes; family Scopidae; genus Scopus; species Scopus umbretta. The sequence goes on from VZTL01033163.1 coordinate 108,023, forward strand.
CCAAGTTCAGTCAGGAAGCCTGAGATGTTTTAAACTGGGGGAAAGGCGGGGGTATCCAGGGCTCCCTTGCCAGCTCGAAGGAGGTAGGCATTGCATTATTTTGGTATTTTCTTGAGTTGAGTCTTTTTTTTTGTGCACTCCCATGGATAGAGTTGTCTCTCTCTATCACTGGCATAACGCTGGCTTGGGAGGGAGGTGCGCAAGGACGTTTTTGTTCTCCTGGCACTCCTCAAGAGGACAAGTCCACCCCTGTTTGCTTGAATCACCTAACGGTGGGAGAAGAACGGAGGATGTGCGCTGAGGTTGCTAGTGGTGAGGGATCTCACAGGTGAGTCACCGTCAGTGTAGGTGGATATTACACTACAGTCCAAGACACTAAAATGTCTTGCGATGAGCCAGACACAGACAAGCTGTTGATTACCTTCCTTTGGAGAAGATGTTTATTCCCCATCCCACCCTAGGATGTTTCCTCTTCAGCTGTCTGCTTTCGGGAAGGACAGAGCATCATCGTGCTTTCCCTCTGAGATCATGGTGCTCTGCCCCAGAAAAACACTTGCGCCACCTTTGTGTAATGTTGCTCCTGGCTGTTTTTCAAGTGTCAAAACATCCTTGGAGCTCTTGGGGTAGGTGATAAGAATATTCCCCTCTAAGGAATAGCATTACCCTATCCTAGAGATCCCATAGACATTAACTCATGGCTTTATACCCCTTTTCCTAGTTAGCCTAACCTGATCTCCATTACCACGAATGAGTGGCTGTAGTCTGGGATCTTCTCTGCCTATTTTCATGCATCATACAGAAATGCCACCTATACCTCGCTGAACAACCACCTCCTGTGGATATGCAAGAGAGAGCACCCTGCACCATCTGTGAGGTGCCCAATAGTGGTCCCCACTCCTGACTTCACAGCCACTCCTCAGCACCCCCTTTCAGGACACCTGAGATCAGGATTAAAGAGGAACGCTTGGATGGGACTAAGCATGGATGGCTGACGCAACAGTGGTGGAGCAAAACCTTCTCAAGAACATATCTCATCCTGGTGATACCTAGCCTTCCTCTTCACAAGCTTGGAGGTTGGATGCAGAAGATCAGCAGGAGAACGGATCGTTCTCAGTGTCCTGTTTCTTCTGGTCATCTCTGACTGTCCTCCTTTGTCTGCTCTTGGACACAAGCTTTGGGACTCAGGGAACTTTTGGTCTTATCCATTACAGCTGTTCTCAAGCTGTAGGTTGCTCATGTAACTGCTACAGCTGGTGCTGAAGATATTGTAATACAGGAGACAATGTGTCCTAAACTTGGCTATATGCCTGGATTAGAAATTAAAGGCAAATAAGGCAACCTAAGCTCTGGAACTGCATCAAAGGCAAATCCAGGCTAAATGGGAAGGATCCAATTTCACAGTTAAGTTTGTTAAATAGGTGGGTGGTGGTTGCTGGTCGTGCGCATGTCCCTTTATTAACAATTTAAAAATGAAAGGTCCCTGCCTGGAGATAACTGGAGGATCAGACCTTTTTCTGGCTGCCTTGCCACAAGTAATCCTTACTCACGCAAGGTTGCTACTAAAATCAACAGAGCCACTCACGTGCACAAGGACCATCCTGGATAAACAGAATATAACGGCAAAGATGATGGGAAAATTACAAGGACAGCAAGAGATGGTTGGCAGACCCAGCACAGCAGAAAAGAATCTGACAAATCTAGCTCTTTCTTTTCCACTTGTGTGCAGTCTGCAAGCAAATAATTCCCAGTCAGCAATTATTCAGCTGTTCATTCATGCAAACATGGTTTTTATTTTGGATGGCTTCTGAATTTTGCTGGAATAAATTATACTTCAGCATGTTCCCCTTGCACAAAACCTCTGACTGCTTTCTCTGAAGTACCCACGGGTTAAGGACGACAATTTGCAGAAGAGAATTTGACAGACTATTTTTTTGGTGCAAATGATAATGGGTAATCATTAAAGCGAGAGTTTGTAGAGCTTCTACTGACACTGTGGTGATGCATATTTCGCTTACAGATTGCTCTTTGCAATGTAAAAAAAGGCTCAGTATAACCTTAGAAAAAGTTTAAAAATTTCATTCAAAGACTTGCATGTGTTTTTTTGCAATGTTCACTTGACATGAATTATAAAAGGTGCCTCCTATACCTACATCAATATCAGGATGACAAATATGATTATGTATAAGTCGCTTCTGCTACCTTTTGTATGTATCTTTGTGTGCAATATTGAATTATTACTACCTTTTGGCTGATTTTTTTTCTTGCTTATGGTAATTTAGGGTTACATTGAGACATTTTGTAACTGGACTTTTCCTAGTGTTCCCATTCTCAGCCACGTGATAAATTAGTTGAAAAGAAATAGAACCTCTTCCCTGGATTTTTAGTACTCAGAAACAGGTTTGAGAAAATTCCCCACAAGACGCAGAAATCAGAAAGTAAGTTACATGAATCCAGGATGAACTATTTCTAAGATGTCATGATTTTTAAACAGATCTCATAATTTTAGTGGGGAAATGACTGGAGGGTTTGGGCTGCTTGGCAAGGGCAGTGCCGGGGTATGCTACATGAAATGGTCCTGTAAACAAAAGGAGGTAATTAAAATACATTTGCCAGCAAAGAGCCCAGATTTCCCATGCAACGTGCAATACTCTCTGCACAGCAGAGCTTTTCCTTTCTGCACTCCCCTCAGCTCCTTGGTTTTATCATCTCTCAGTCAGAGGCAAGCAAGACAATAGACATTCTTTGAGAAATTCACTACAGGGGATACGAAGCTGAGGTCTGTGGTGCCAGTTTTACATCTCCTTAGGACTTGTCTTCATGGCAAATGTGACCAGAATAGCTATTTTAGAATTAGCTTTCTGTGGTGCCACTATTCCAGGGGAAAGACATTTTATTCCAGATGAATTACCCTGCTGAGGAAAGCACTTGTTATTTTGCAACCAAAACGTGTATGTGTAGAACAGCACATGGTAATGTACAGTGACACCTGATGTAAGGATGGTCAGAAACAGTATGGCCACATTAATGCCATGCTCAGGTCATGCTCTTGTCTGCAGCATCATGTGGTTACGTGCATCCAGCAAAAATAGGGTGTTCCTCATTAAAATGTAGTTGCCTAAAAGTACATTGTCCAGTGTGAGCTGGCCACCTTGTCTCTCTCTACAGCGAATGGGGTGATAGGATATTCCAGAAGGCTGTTTGTCTCAGCTATCTCAGGTACTGAGGGTGGGCAACCTGCTTCGTGCAGGCATTTGCCTCTCTGCTGATTAGCAAGGAAGCCAAAACTCAGAGCTCAGTCTAGACGCAGATTTGCAAGAGTGGTGATGAAACAAATCCTTCTTCAGGTGACTTCTCAGGCAGGTGACGGGACTCATCCTACCAATTCAGATCAAGGTACACATTGCTTTTTCAGGGGCAAACACGCCTAAGATAAAAGTTATTGCAGTCTCTGTGGTAAAGGTTTAAAATGTCAGTGTGTCACCTGTAGACAAAATCTTTACACCTGAGTTCAGTTGCATATCTGGGTTTCTTAGAAGTTACCACCTTCTCATGAATTTCCCCACACCATTACCTCTTGCCAAGCAGTGTCTTTTGTGTGGCTCAGCCCCCCACTGCCTGCATATTCTGTATTGAATTTAATATGTGTTTAAGTGGAACAACTGGCCCTTGGATCCAGCTGGGAAACTGGCCTCCGCTGCTTGGTAGTGACCTACCTGTAGAAGCATCCATCCTGTACCTGGTGGAAGGGATGCTTCTGTTTTGTTAACCATGTATGACCCATGGGGAACGATAAAACAAAATAACACATCATGTTCAGGCAGCAGCAGAAAGCACCTCTGAGCCACAAAGCCTCTGTGCCAGCTACCTAAGCGGAGAGCTGCCTGCATGGTTTCTACCACTTTGATGAAAAATGAAGAATCTTAGCAGCTTTTGGAGGGGAGAGGAGAGTGAGGATGTTCTCTAGTCAAGTACTCATCAAGCCCTCGACCTTGTGGTGAGAGATGCCCTATAAATCCAGGGGAAAATCAATGCTACAATGGATATAGGCCACTCAGAGTTTGGGGGTGGGGGGGGAAATATCTTTTATTAGGCCATCTGATACAACTGGAGTCAAGAGATGTGCTTCCAGGTACACAAGATCGTTTTCTCGTCTAGATTAGTCAAAATTAGGAGAGATCAGACAAATGAAGCAGGTAGATTAGATTGTGCCCTGTGGTGGTAAATGGTTTTCAGCCTCCTAGCCATGATGTAGGCTGAGTCTTATCTCATCAAGCTATTCTCAGAATGAACCTTGGGGGGCTTTTCCAGCTACAATCATTTGTACAGGTTGGCCTTATACGAAAGCCGGTTCCTAAGGATGTCAATGGACAGCTCTGGAGAGTGCGGGCTGCAAGGGCAGTGTGTTGCAAGAGTTATTCCGTACTCAATATGTGGATCGAATGTTTTTCCTTGTTGCTGAGAGGTGTCTTACAAGGGTTAGGCTGAAAGACTGGCCCTTGGGATGAGAGAACTCGATCCCTGTGATGCAATTTCTTGTGCAACATTGGGGAAATTATATGATGTGGGACTCATGTCACATTACCTATCAAAAATTAATCCAATTAATCCAAGCTAGTCGTTCACCTTCTACAGTTAATTAGAGAGATCTGGTTGTCTAGAAAGTGATTTATCCCATCCATGTCAGGGGCAGAGCAAGACTGTAAGCTCAAGGTGTGGCAAATCAAAGTCTCATTTTAACAGGCTTTGCAGAGTGAGACATGCCTATCTGTCTCTCCTGAGGGCAGCAAGAGACTTGATACCTAAATTTGAGAAGACCAAAGTCAGGTGCAATGACTCGTCTTTTGGTTTCTTTGTGTCTCTGCTCCTCATTTGCAAAATAAAGGTAAGTGCAGTCTACTCCATCATAGAGATGATGTGGATAGAAATATGTTAAAGACCATGAGCTGTTTGTACGCTGTGGTCTCAAAGCTGGAAGGGCCTTGTAGCTTAGTTATCCTGACACCTGCTGTCTTCTGCTTTGATGGACAGTGGGTGAGGGCATGCAGTTCAGAGAAGGCAACCTATATGGTAAACCTCATCCCTATTTCTGTATGTTCAATAACCAAAATGAAATGTCACCACTGTGAGGCATCACTGACAGGAGAGTTCAGTAACAGTGATGAGTTTGGACTACAGTTGGTGAAGAAACCAACATGGTCCTGGTATGAAGAAGTGCTCTAACTTGCCTGAAGCAAAATTGACTTGGGGGATTTTTGTAGGTGTTGATTCACTCTCAAAAGGAATAGTGGTGGAAAACCATGGAGAACTCTTGACGCAGTTTTACCACTGATGCCTAGTGTGACCTCATGAGTAGGTCAGCCCATCATTGTGTTGACACTTTTGGCCTCCTGAACCTGACTGAAGTGCTGATCTAAAAACCTTGTCCAACACAGATGAGTGTATGCAAAGAGTGTATGTCACTATGAGAGCACTTTTTGCCATACTTTACAGCCTACAACAGCTATTACAGCTCCGTGTACCTTAGCAAATCCCATAGCAAAATAGGGATAGCGATAGTCAACCAGCTCTGTGCTGTACTTCAGTTCTTGGGGTGCCAAGAACTATGGGAAAATAATGTAATGTGGGTAAACAGTGCAGAAAAGCTCATTTTGGTTATTTTTTTCTTGTCTTTTATTTCCTCCCATGAGTGGACAATTCCAGAGACATTCCTATGCTGGTGACTTTTCAGGTTTAGAGTCTGGAGGGATTAACAACCAGTGAAGGTGTGTCCTTTCCAGCAGTGCCTCAGGCCTAACAGCTGAAGATCTTGAGAAGATTTCCACACTAGTCATGCAGTGGAATATTTGGAGGAATTATTGACAGTGGCTCTGTTGGATTACTTTCCAGCTGCTGGTTTGAATGCTGTAACTCTTCTCTTTAGTGAGCTTTTGGTTTGGAGGACTGCAGGGATTAATCAACCCTCTGCCTCACCTGCACCCCTGCTACCAAATGAAGAAGAAGAGCTTCTTATGAGACCTGGTGGGAGAAAAAAATATTTTTTGCCAATGTTTGCTGAGAAGAAATAGAAATCAAGACCTGATTGATCACGACCCTTTAGATGTCCTCCGAGTTGAGATGAGAGAGGGCAGAGAGAGGGCTGGGATGAGAGATATGGGCTTGAAGCCAGGACTGGAATTTTTAAGATTTTCTTTGTATTCCCTGTTTATCTGCAACCCCCACCCCGAGATAATTTTATTCATCTGTAAATTGGTTTCACATGATTTATCCTTTCTATCTATTTTTAACATTTATAGGCCACAGAACGTCTATCTTTAAGTGCATGCACAGTAGCCAACATTTGCTTGTGCCTTAATAGAAATGAAAAAAGAATTTTGTTGAGACCATTCTGGCAGGAAGACTCCTTGGCACCAACTACATTGAAGGCCTTTGTTGCACTAAGGCTGTATAACATACCTCTGAGTTTTGAGCCCTTTTGTATTTGTATAGCTCCTAGCACAATGGAGACAATATAGAATCATAGAAGCATAGAACCTAATCATTAAAGTTGGAAAAGACCTCTGAAACCATCCAGTCCAACTGTCAATCCAACACCACCGTGCCTACTAAACCATGTCCTGAAGTGCCACATCCACACGCTTTTTGAACACCTCCAGGGACTCCACCACCTCCCTGGGCAGCCTATTCCAGTGCTTCACCACTCTTTCAGGAAAGAAATTTTTCCTAATATCCAATCTAATATAATGTGACATTCAGGCTCTATTTGGACACAATAACTGAACACTGTGACTGTGCCATTGCAGTGTAGGGGACGATATACACCTGCTGACCATTGTCCTCTACCAGGACAATGCTCATGCAACTGCTCATGTGCATTCCGCAGAGTATTGGCTGTTGCTCTCCCATGGTAGGCAATGAGATTTTTAGAGCACAAGGAATTGCATGTGCTTGTTACAAGAGGCTGCTTATACAAATGTTACAGACCTAGACTTGCCCCTGTTCATATCTACAGACCTTCTACCATTGTCTCTGTGGAGTAAAAGATGAGAACGATGTCCAGCTCATTTCAGTTCTGTCAGCAGCTTCCGGTGAAATCCAGTGTTTGAGGCATCAAGGAGAGATCTGTTGTCTTGTCAGACACATTTTTGGCACGTTTTTTGCCCCAGTGAACAGATGGCAGACTTGTTATTGAAGTGGGAGGTGTGGTGGTGCGTGACAGTGCTTCAAGTGAACTGAATGGCATGGTGTCTCTGAAGACACACATTCTTCTTGAGACACCCCGCTAGCAAAGACACATCCTGAGAGGATGTGTTTGCTTGCAGAAAATTATTTAACCAGCAGATGTCTCTCCATGCTCCCCTGCTGAACAAGGAAGACAAAACTGGAACTCAGGTCATATGGAAAAATGCTCATTTACAGTTCGTAACTCTTGTCTTTATTAAACGTCTACTGCCTGGAGTTGGCTTTACAGCATCTCAAGAGACAGTCTGCTTCAGGAGTGGATTTTGATGCATCTCCTTGGGTTGAGGAGACTGGAATAAATATTCTCTGGAGTTTTGTAAATCAAAGGTTTTTGTCTGCCCATGGCTATACATGACAGCACTGTTGAAAGATTAGTACTAAGAAGGTCACTTGGAAGGTCAGAAGAGCTTTATGAAGAGATGGCCTGTAATGAAGGGGTTTCAAAATGGGGAGTGTCTAAGATGGAGTGGAGTAGTCAAAGAAGAACATGCAACCATGAATTTAGAGCATGGAGAACAAGCCTACAGAAGACTTATTTCCAACATGCATTGTTTCTCCAAACTGCTCATTCTCAAGCTTTTCATCCTTCAGATACCCTATATTCAAATGACCTGGCATCTGAAGCAACCTTTGTCTCCTGTTTACTTTGGGAAGTTTACAGTTAGAGACCATAGTGTCAGCCTGATATTTTAGAGTATTCCAAACAAAATTGCACATTTCTGACACTAAGAGATCATGGACATGGAATAAGTAAGTGCAACTTCCTCTGTCCTCACAAACTGTGACTGACTTCGGTTCCTAATGGGATAGATAATTTTATTCTGCTTAGTAGTCAGTCTACAGCAGGTTAGGAATGAAAAGTCCCAAAGCATTTTCTCTCTTTTTCCAGAGTACATTCATGTTTTTCTTTAAAAACTGCAGTATGTTGTTGAGTTTGTGGCACTGGCAGAGTTACAGCCCCTTAAATTTACTCTTCAAAGTCACCCCCAATTCAGATTTACAACCGGCTCCTGAATCTGACAGGAAGCCCTTCACTTGTGGAAGTGAAAAGACAACCGCTCCTATGGCTTTGGTTCTGAAAGAGGAGCCCACTTACCACTGCTGGCACATTCTGAAAGACTCCTTGCTAAGGAAGGCTTAGCAAGATGAGTGCTAGGTTTGAACTACCTAGATTCCTTCCAACCACAGAGTCAAAATCCAGCTGACTCGACTCAATCATTTTGTGCTTCTTCAGCAGCCAAGTAGAGTCTGTTCAGATTACTCCCATTATGGATATATTGTTTCATGGTCTGGACAGCCATTAAGGCCATTTTTTTGTCAGAAATGAAATTTGCTTTGGTGTCTTCAGCTACAGATTTCCACCTAGTTAGAAGTGGTCTTCACTCTTCAGCTCCTGTAATCATCAAGAACTTTTCCTTCTTATGGAAAACACCATACACTTCTAAAATTCTCAGGAAGAACTATCATTGGGTCAGGAGCTGGCATGTAAACCTGAGGGGTTCAAAGGAAATTTTGGTGCCAAAATTCAGTTAGCCCACAGAAAACAGTTTTGGAATATATGTGCGTTTTCTTTAGCGTTTAATACCCTTTTTGGTACTTTTTCTATATTCTACCTCACGGCTGAGATTCCTGCAAATTTGAGGTGAGGCTTGCAGTTTTTGGAGGGTTTCATCAGCCCTAATTTATGCCTCTAAAAGTTAGATGCCCAGGTCCAAGTTAGTCAGCTCAGGCTTGCTTTGTAGTCAAGGGAGAGGAGAGGCACCCTAGGGGGAGATTCATCTCTTAAAAGAGACACCCAAGGTTTGGTCATGCAAATCGCTTTCTGGACATGTCCTGTTCTCTCCCTTGACTGCAAAGTTTTGTCAGACTCTTAATCTTTTTGAAGTTAAGTGAAATGACCACTGTTTTCAGGTGTTTTAGCCAGACTGAAAGAATAAATCACCTTTTTCCTGAAAGTCATTCCCCCATTGAAGTGCAGAAAGAATATTAGTCTCTCCCAAGTTTGTTTCATGGACATTTACTTGTCAATGAATATGCGATCAGCCGTGCTGGATCAGACAGCAGGTTGTGTTGGCCCCATCTCCTGTCTTTGACAGAGACCACGAGTAGGTGCCTGGGGAAGAGCAGAAGAAGGGGACAAACACAGGGTGATACTTCCACTGGCGTATGCCCAACTCCCAGCAACCCCAAGCTGGGATTTGTGATTGAGCAGTTGCATCTTTGAGTGTAAAAACTCTTTGTGCATTTTTCTTCAGTGAATTTTTTCTAGATGCTTTTTCAACTCAGATAAATTTAAATATCCGAAGCTCCCTGGGGCAGACATTTCTACTGTCAAACTACGTCCCATGAGAAGAAACACTCTTTTCTGTTGTTTTCAACCTGCTAATTACAGTGGATGTCTCCTAGTTTTAATATTATGAGAAATGGTGGATATTTGTTCTATATTCACATCTCAGCCCTATTGTCTCCCCAGGCCTGGCTGCTCCAAGGATTTCTTTTGCAGATCATGCCAGCTTGCACCCTATGGCCTCTGCTTACAGAGCAGTTCCCACCTTCTTTATGCCAGCAAGGTATAACCACACGCTTGGTGAGCTAGCAGAACTGTAACTTTTTTTATTGGCTTGTTCTAATTACAAGCCACAAGTGAAAAAAGTAATTTCCTTGACATGACATGTTTGATAAATGATGCTAAAAGGTGGACCTCTTTTTTCTTTAGTTAAGCCAGACATTGTTACTGTTACTAACTTGATGTTATTTTTGCATTCAGATGACTTGCAAGACATCTGCTTGATATGTACAGCTTTGAGGCCTCCTTGGGTATGGTTGTTGCGTCTACAGGCAAACTGGCTCGGGCAGCCTACAGCAATGGCTAGGAGCTATTTTTATTTATCAGCATCACTGATGGATGTAAACGGGGTTAGGTAGAAACAGATCATTTGGACTGGAAGTTCTTTAAAACAGGGTCCACCACCTTGTTCTGTATTTGAGCACTAGAGGTGGTCTTCAGCTGTGATGAGCACCAGAGACACCATCACAAGACAAGGAGTATGATTATGATTGAGATAATCATAATAACAATGGCACCTGGATCTCATTGTGTTCCTCAGATATCGACACATCCTAATTAAAGGGGAGGAAATAATAATTCAACAAAGTTGTGCAGCCAGCCTTTTGGTTGTGTTTTATTCTGTATGAATTTGGAATTCATGCGGAATTTTTTCTTCTGCCTTTTAATGTGTAACCTTCCTCTTCCCCGTAGGAACAACATCTGCTGCTAAGGCGAGGTGTGTCGAGCAGTCCCTGGCAGCCTGTAACAGCAGCTGGGCAGCTGGGGAACTTATTCAGAGCTCTTGAGGACCACTCAGTTATCACTCATTAACAAGTCTAAAGGTTAGCTCCTTGCCAGCCCTTCATGTGCCAAACTCCTTCTCCCTGATTTCGATGCTTGGGGGATGGTGTTCCCACTCCATGGTTGAACCAGTAACAAGTGTGCTTATTGATTTAGCTGTTAATATCAGCCAAAGTCCTTCCCTTACCCACTTCAGGGCTATTTACTTGTCCTGCCCTCTCTGCTTCATTGAGGCACCCTACTGTCCCAACTGACACTGCGGAAAGCATGCCTGAGAGAAATCTCCTGCAAAGTTTGGTCTGCTATTCTGGCCTGGGTTAGCAATGTGGAAGACAAAAACATCTGTTAGGTGTTTGAAGGGCCTGTGTCTCATCGCAGTGTATGTGCAAAAGGACAAGTCTTTGTCAAAAAACTCACCCAACTTCATTCACATTGACTAGCCAAAGGCTACTGTGTAGCCCCTACTGTGAACTTGGGTCTAAAGAGTGGGAGGGATCCAAGTTACTACTTTATTTTTGAGAGCACTTGGAATTCAGGTGTATGGCTTGTGAGGGAGAAGCATGAGGAACGGAGAGGGAGCAGCAATTTCAGAGGACGCATTTTTCCTCTGGAAAGCAGCAGTTTGTTGAAACCAGAATTCCGGTGAGGTTGCTCAAGACTAGACTGGAGCTATCAGTCACTCAGAAATGGCTGGTGACTCAGCCAGGATATTGACTGTAGGTTCAAGTCTCTGTCTGATAGGGAGGGGAGGCTTGCAGTTGGATTTCCATATGCTGCCAGTAGTCCTTGCTGTGTGGCTGTTCTGGGATACTTTTCTCACTGAAGCTATCCCATTTTGCATAAAGACCTTGATATTCCCAGGATGAAAGACACTGCCTGCATAACCCCACAGCATTGATTAGGACAGAAAAAACAGGTTCAAGACTCTGCTTGGATGCCTGCATGAAAGAAATTCTCACTATAACGAGTTGGCACCCCACCACTGTTTCCCACACACACCGGTGCTGCAGAACTGAGAATGACCATAGCCTCACATATCCCAGGAAAAAATGTCATAGAGCCACTTTATTTCTCAGAGCTCAGGTGCTCGGTGAGACGTACTCAACCCAGCCTTGCTGTACCTCCTCTTCATCAAAAGAGCAGATGCAATATAGAGCGTTGGGATGTGCGTGAACCAGGGAGAATGGAACGAGGTTTCAGAAGGTCAGGTCAAGAGCACAGATCTGGTTTAGATCACTGTTAAAGTCTATTTAACCTTGCTGTCCTTGCATGAAACCGACTTGAAGAGAAACTGAGCTGACCTCACCTTAACACTACCACCAAGTTCATTAGTTAACACTTCACCTGTTGACACTCGCAGGCAAATCCCAGACCGGATTGTAGCCCTGTGGAATGCAAATCTGGCTATGTGCCTCCAAATGACTGTATGATGGGGAAAAAAAATCCACACCTGCAAATAAAAGAGATCAGTAAGCAAATTCCAAAGCCAGGCTGGGTAGCAATGAGATGGTAAAGCTTTCAAATTACATTGGGTCACAGCTTATTTCTTTATGGCCTGGTTAGCTGCTGGTCAGGAATTGCTTTCAGCTGGTTTTCACAGCTTCAAAGGATGCTGTATTGGACTGATTGCTCAAGCGGGATTCAACTTGCAGATTAAGACATCTAAATTTAGGCAGCAATATGTAGCGTACTGCCTACATGTGCTTGGGGAGCCTAAGCTCCCATTACAACCAGTGGAGATCAAATTTTCAATGTGCTTGCCTAGACACAGGTGTCTGGTACCATCTATGGTATCTTTGTGTAATTCCTCTGGGTATCCCCCTGCCTATCCAGGATGTGGATCTCCTAAAGGGTCTGTAGCATTATATGTGCCAGGCCCATATGGTATTGCAGATGCCCTAAGGGATCTAAGGCACCACTCAGGCCTTATGGTGAAATGAATCCCTCTCTAGACTTTACTAACAAGAACCAGAACTTGAAAGTCAGACCTCAAATTCAGGCAAATTGGGCTCAATTCACTTGACTGAAGCGTCTAGTGCCTTTTGACATGTCTTGGGGTACCTGAGACATCTTCCTGGAGCTGCCAGACATGACACAGACCTGCAGAAGAGCTATGGAAGTTCTAGAACAACACCTGGAGGACAGGCAGGATACTCCAGATTGAAATGCCTAGAGGGCATCGATATGCCTTTTTGTGGTTCTGTGGGCACCTACATTTGTGTGTTTGAATCTGTGAGTTGAATCCCACTCCTTGTAATCAGTGAAGCCTGTGTGGCAAGTCTGCAAGTTTGTGGAGGCTTTGGAAGCCTTGTTCACATGCAGATTTGTCTGACTATGGGTGGTTTATTTCCACCAGACTGGTGCACAAGGACTCTGGGGGCTCTCAGCAGCCTTGGGCTCACTCTGCGTGTACAGACCCATTTGCACATGAGCTATGGATCTGGCACGTCTCAGACTGGTTTGAGTTACTGTTTGTATATGACTGGGGTGCCTGTGCATGGAAAGCAGCAGGGAGAAATGGTGTAGTACTACCAGCAGTGTGGCATGTAAACTTGGCCATGGTTTTGCCTAGGAGTAGTCTAGTCAGTACTGATTCTTTGGTGGGAACCAGACCTTCATCCAAGTTCAGTGCACTGTTTCTCAAAGAAACATTAAGCTCTCAACTCGGATGATTACAAAGAAACTAGGTACCTGATTACCTCTCTGCATCAAGAGCTGTGTGCACATCAGTCCTTAAATTATGCCTGGGAATCGGGTTAGACCCTTGGCTCTGCATATCAAATAGCTGCTACTTGGTAGTAGAACAGTTTTAGGTGACTTCTATGACCTAGGTTGTCATGAGCAAAGCCCATTGCCGTGGTTAAATGTGACCATAGGCTGTGCTGCCTACTTGTAGAGACGAAAAGGACTGTTCTGCAAAAGAGAAGACTTCTACAGTTTCCCTAATGGTGAAGAGGCCAGGTCACGGGGCAGCAATGAGTTATCAACGCCTGATTTTCTTCTTTAGTTCATGAAAGGGTCTGAGGGGTTAATAGCATGTGTAAGGTAAGAGCAACTGAGGTGTCCACTCATTTCTTAGTTTTTCCTATTTAAGCCAAAAAAAAAGGCTCTTGCTCAAACTTGGTGAAGCAGGCAACACAGCTTGACAAATAAGCTTATCTCAAGTGCTCTTTAATAAGAATGTTCATCATTTATTTCTGGAAAGTATGCTGAGTCCGGTATGCTGAAAGCTTTCCATGGTGTTTGACCTGTGTCATTCAAAGCAAGGCGTGGGTGTGTGTTTGGGGCGGGAGGGGGATATTTTGTCTGGGGCTTCACAGTATGCTACTCGCATCCCAGTCCCTTCTCATTGGAAAGATGCTTTTTTTTTGTTTATAGATGTGCTCATTTAGAGTCTCTGTAGAAAAACAGATGTCTCTGGACAGTGATTTATACCAACTAAGGCCTATGTTCTAAATAATTGGCATAAATCTCTGGATGTACTCACATCCCTTCATTGGCTATAAAGGAGCCATCAAGGATGAGCTTACAGGAGATACATGGTCTATGAAGGATAAAGCTGTGTGGCTTGAATCTCTCCTAAATCAATGGCGAAGGCCACAAGAAGACCTGTGGGATCTGATCTGTTTCTGTTTGTATGAAGTGAACAGGCACAGAGCCCCTGGAAATGCTGCCCTGTCTGCCTGCAGCCATCTCCTCTGCAGCAAACCTGTCACTTCTGCAGTGAACCCATCACCTCTGCAACCAACCCATGACCCCTGCAGCCAACGCAGCCAAATTGAAAGCTTGAAAGAGAAGCTGTGCTGCTCTCTGTATCAGGTGAGCCCATTTGATGGGCATTTCCTCTCTAAGGATGGAGGAATGGGAAAGGCTGTTGCAGGGTTTCTTTTGGGAGCAGATTTCTCTGTGCACAGTCCATGCTAGCCATGGTAGGTGCAATGGAAGGCCAGCCATGCTAGGTTCCAATGAAGGGAACAACATGGGTTCCCCCATCTTGCCTGTCAGCAGTGTCTCCCTCTAGTTGTATCCTGATGCTCAGTCTCTGCAGTCTATGCACTTTTCCAGCATGTTGACAGCCTTGGTGGTTGCATGACTATGCCCAGCAGGCTTCCAACCCAATGTACTAACAGAGGAAGAAAAGG
>VZTL01033168.1:0-51722 GCA_013400535.1 Scopus umbretta
AAAAGGGCCATCTGCCTAAACTTTTCCTTACACTCTCTTCCGCTTAGGTTTACACTGGAGAAACTCAATTATAAGAAATACAATAAATATTTATTGAACTGGTGAAAGCAATAGCATATGCTGAACACGCTCTGTTTTCCTGGATTTTTTTTTTTCCTCCTGCATCAAGCCCTTGTTCTGTCAGAATTGTTTTCATGTTAGTATTAGTCAGTCACTCCCCATGTGTCAGTAAATGCAAAACATGCCTGCTGTGAGACAGAGAGCGTGGTTGCCACTTTGCAGTTCCTCGGGATGCGAGCTGGCACAAAGACAAAGCACACACAAAGGATGACAGGCACCACAGCCTGCTTTTCCAAACAACAAACTGTGGAAATGATAATACCTTGGGAACGGGGTTGGGGGAAGTAAGCACATAGACTTCAAGAAACTGAAATTCAGCTAGAGAAGGTAGGGAAGGTTTCCTTGGCAGAAAGCAGACCTGCATGGCACAGCTGCTCGAGGAAAACAACATCTGCAAGTGGGGTCAGGTATTACAACCTGGTAGCAGAGCCTATTAAGTGGCCATCTGTAGACGGTTTGCTTATTTACAGTCATTGCAATAGTACAGTTCATCATTACCTAATAAATGTTAACAAACTTGGCCGTGTTATGCTGCTGTAAAGGAGACAGGTTTTAATTCATTTTCCAGCCTACAAAATGCATTAACTCTGGATGCCTCCACTTCGGGGGGCTAAGCACTGGTTTGACTGGAAGTCTCCCTCTCTGGCTAAGGACTAGCCTATTCCTAGAGGAGGATTCAGCTCAGGCTATCTTTTGTGTGGCACTGGCCAAATTGCACAGCATACAACCTCCAAAGCACCTGGACATTGCTCAACACCACTGAGATGGATGCCGGCAAGCAGAACTACAATCCCTCTGCAAAGCCTGAGGACCAGGTCCAGCCCCAGGCACAATCAGTGCAAGCACTGGAAGAACAATCAGCTCAAAATCATCTCATAAATCAAGCCAGGCATCCTAAATGAGGAATGTGGACCTATACGATCTGGTCTTACATCATACAGAAAGACTGTGGTACAGTCCAGAAATTAGCTCAGCCTTTCAGCTTGCAGCATAGTGCCACAGCCAGAAGAAATTATAAGACAGGAAATTATTGTTGACTGGATCCATCATTATTCTTTTACCATCTGTTACCTTCAGGTTAGTGTTTTTCATAGCTCATACTGGTTTTCAGCATTGCATCCAATTTTTACTGACCAGAAGCTGGGGTTTGGGGGGGAACAAAAGCTCAGATCTTGATCAGAAGTTCACCTTCAATTCCCAGGGAAGATTTCTGTCATGAAAAATGCTACAGAATCATTAATGAGCAGTTGTAGTGGAGACCTCTGTTTAATATCCCATCCATCAGATGGCACCTTTGGCATCGCCATGACCCAGGCTTCCCTCAACACCTGGCACTTACATAGTGTTTCACCTTTTCCAAGCATTTAATTGGCATAATAGATTAATGTTTATAGATTAGCTGACTCAGAAGGAGACTACCACATTCCAGGTTTCTGATGCCCCCTTCTTTCAGCACATAATCTTTAGCTGGTGGATAGGAAGCAGCTAATTAACCTCTTAGTGTCCAGGATTTTACAGGTTGCTGTGACCCAGCCAGGTCATAGGCAGTGGGCTAGGAATATCCCCACAGATGTGCATTATCGCTAGGACAGTCAACATCTAATCCTCCTGCACCTCATCAATAGATATGAAATTGCATCACCTTCCACTTGCCGTGGGCAAAGAGCACACACCTGGGCTGCTACGGAGGTTTAAGTGGCATGTGGTACCCTGATAATAGCCTTCAGCAGGCATCTCTAGTAGACTGAACTCTACATGACACTGTAATCATCAGCTGCATTATCACGGTCATTTGGTGGGGTTTCAGAATAAATATGTACTCAACCACTGAGCCTTCTAATGTATTTGTCAACATTCATGCCCACCCATCCACCCACTTTGTGGCACATACATTCACACAGATATTGCCCTTTACAGAATCGGAACCAATTCACAGGTTTACTTCATATGCAAGATTGAGTACCTTCCCAGCAGAAACACCTCAGAACAAGCTAAAGTTATGATTCATTTGGCGGTGTAGAGAATTAGGAGCCACTGAGTAACATTCATGGGGGTGCTGGAAAGGAGACTCACTCACAACAATCTCTTCTGGCTGTTAAATAAACAACCTCAACAGTAACCATACTCCATTTCTACAAATAATATCAAAGAAACAGTGTCTAGCTGCTTATTTAAACTTGTATTACTCAATATTTTCTCTCTACCAGATACCCTGTTCCTCTGGGAGCACTGCTTCCTCCCACCCCCTGAGCCTGGCTCAGGCCACCAGGCTTGAGCACATCAAGATACTCCTGTGCTTGAAGGCAGACCTGCCAAGATCTTGGTGTTGGGTCCTTACTCCCTCCCACTTATTAAACAAACTCTCCCAGTAAGCAATTATGGAAGCTTTCCAAAGCCCCAAACCACTGAAATAAACGTGTCCCATGCCACTAGGCAGTCTCATACTTGGAGCATCACCTCTATTAAAGGCAGGTGCATACACACACCTGCACACAGGCACCCCCAGGAAGCAAAGAAAAACTGGTTTAAATCCCTGGGCTCCCCTCTTTTCAGCAAAGCTTACCAATGCCTTCACTTCAGTCAATGAACACTGTTCTTAAAGGATAACCACCAGCTTAAGAGAAGGCTTAGCAAGCACAAATACTGCCTGTAACAAAACACTTTCAGACAGAAATAATATTCTTCAACACTTTCTTTGGCTAGGATTTAATAAGTGCGAAATCAATGTTATAATCAAACATAATACTCATTTCCTAGAATAATCCTCTGACACAGCACTTGCTATTTCAGCTGATTAGAAGCATTGCTCAAGTAATAGAAATTCCTGATCAGTAACCCAGGAGTCCAAAGCAAGTTTTTTATTTTCACCTAAGGCAGTTACTTCCCTTCATCCTAAATGTTTACAAGTGGAGAAACACTTGTAGGAATTCTTCTGTTGCCATCAACTTAAAAATCATGTTCTCCCAGCTGTGGATAAGTAGTGGATGATTAAGCTTTTGATGCCTAAACACTAATGTGTTTGGGATTAACAGCTAGACCTGTGCTCTTTAAGGTCTGTTTATTTTATTTTTCATATTTCAATAGGAAGAAGCAGAGAGGGAGTCTCAGACTGCAAGACTCAGTGAGGGAGCACAGGAAAGACCTCAGGCAACAGCAATGGGATGCTGCCAGTCCTAGGTGAGTTCTACAGGTGGGAAATGTCTATCTTCAAAAGACTCACTGTCAGACAAGATAGTTTTCAATAAAGAGATGAAACTGATGGGAGGTTTTCTTTCTGCATTTCTGCCTGCTTTTGGCAGAGTAGACCTGTGTGTGCACAAAGGAGTTATGACTTGACAGCAAGTTGTAAAGCTTTCCTTTCTTATCAAGGCAGAGAAGCTGAGACAGCCTCGTCTACAGTTGGCTTTTTAATGGAAAGATTGGAATTTCTCTTATGCCATTTGCATGAAACACAGCATTTTAGAAAAGTCAACCAGAGTCCAGGTGTTTCAATACTCTGACAACCCCAGGATGGAGTTGGTAGAGGTCAGTAGTGTGGGGAGAGGACAAGCTGGGATGTCTCACCACCAGTTCAACATGTGCCAATAAAGAGTTTGATCAAGCACCTCTGTTACAATTAGATGTGCTTCAGTAAGCACTCCAAGCTTGGTGGTAGGGGGCTCCACAAATACCTTGTTAATAGAAAGTTTTTCTAGAGACACATCCTCATCCTCACTTCCCAGGTGGCTTATGCTTTCTGATGCCAATGCAGCAGGACTGGCTCACAAGTGTGCAGAGTGAGAGCACAGATGAGAGCAGCCAAGCCTTGGGCTGAGGCTCAGACTGAAGGCCAGGGCTGAGTCTCTGGGGAGAAGTTTTAAGGAGGCAGCCAGCTGCATCTCCTGGTCAGAACTGAAGTTACTGCCTGGGGAAGGGGATTGACTTGATTCAGGAGAGAGTGGAGAGGACAAGTTGGCAGCAGCATTAGAGTGACTTTGATCGTGCAGTTCAAGCTCCTATTTAGGCCATGAAATTTCATTCATTTAACCTATCTTTGACTTCTGTAATCCCCCAGGGAAACACTGAAGACTCCAGCAGTGCTGCCCAGTGGAAAAGAGCCAGGAGACAGTTTTAGCATCTCCCAGCTGAACAATGGCAGCAGAGAAGCTTCATCCTGCTGCATCCTCCTCTCAGCTCAACTGCTCCTGGCATACCACAGCTGTCCCATGTCCTGGCAGGGAACAGCTGGGAAACTCAGCTGGTGGAGGGATGCAGGGACATGCACTCTGCCCCACACAGGTATAACATTGGTATATTTCTAGTCATTTCAATGCCACAGAAAATACCCAGCCCTTCACGGGCTGATTTGCTAGGAATAATCTTCTATCACTTTTAAAAATAGGGAAACGAAAAATCCAGGCCATAAAATCCTGACACCTACACTACACAGCCGAGAACAGAGGTGACTGCCAGCACACTGGAAAACAGGAACCAACAATAAACACCTTCACAAGAGATGGTTCCTGTCAAAATAAACAGATGCACATTTCCACTTACTATTGCACTGCTGTACACAGCCCAAGACGTATTTCCAGACTCAGATGGTTCATTATTAAGGAGAATGGACAAAGAAAATGAAGATAGTGTCACTAAAGGAGAACACCTGGTGTTAACACAGTCTGCTTCATGTTTTAACGCCTGGGGGAATAATATGAACTCGGCCTGCTGGAGCAGCTCAGGGATCCCCGGCACTGCTGCGCCTGGAGACACAATTACTGTAAATAAGGCAAACTTTGTTTTCTTCAACCTAGTGGAAATGAAACTCCATTTAAGCGGGAGGCTGTGGATTTTTCCAGCTGATAATCTAGTTCTTTTTTTCTTTGAATCAGGCTAAAAAAAAAAAAACCAAAACAACAAAAAACAAAGAAAAGGAAATTCTCCTCCCTTTAAGCCTTACAAAACTCATCCATCACCCATCTGTCCACCTTGCACCTCATTATTTATTATTCAAGACTCAA
Source organism: Scopus umbretta (assembly GCA_013400535.1). Taxonomy (NCBI): domain Eukaryota; kingdom Metazoa; phylum Chordata; class Aves; order Pelecaniformes; family Scopidae; genus Scopus; species Scopus umbretta. Next base: position 5,118 of record VZTL01033168.1, read on the forward strand.
CAAGCTAGCATGCCAGTTTAGATTTTCCCTGAAGAAAGCTGGCATCTAGACAGACAGCAACTGCTATCAAAATGCTTCTTTTTGATTTCTCTGCCCTCCTTCATTCCGTCCCTTGTGGTGGGAATAAATACAAAACCTTTAAAGTAAATAAAACAGTTTTTAATGAACCAGCAAAAGCAAGAGAAAAACAAAAACAAAACACAGAAGTCTGTTTTCTTTAGTCAGACTTTATCAGTGCTCCATTAAATCACCCTCCTCCTGGTCCCTTTCATCCCCCTGAGTTCTCACCCGTAAGAGGAAATCTGGTCTCGGATATATGCAGGCTTCTGGATACGAGACACATCTGTTGTTCAAACCACAGGTCCAAAGCATAACTACAGCCATGATGCATCTTTTCCAGGCATCCCTCTAATGAGATGATTTAGTTTAGTGGATGCTGGAAAAGCAGCTACCATAACCCAGAAATGTCCTCTCAGCTGTTTGCTGTAGCAGCAGTGAAGCCCAAGACAAGGAAGACAGCAGCACTGCCAGGGCTGGGTCCATCCCAGCCAGGCACAGACACCATGCTCCCACAGGCACAGAGAAAGCCTGAAGTCAGTGTGAACACAGCTTCTATTCACCAGGACTACCTGCAGGTCTCAATGCTGAGAGTATCTAGCCATAAAGCAATGCCATTTTGGGGAATAATATGCTGGCAGCCTCCGGTAAATTTGCCTCTGCAAACAGGTACTCCAGCAACAAATATCCCAGTTTGTATTTCTCTGCATGCGACTGTTGCCCAGAGACGTCGGTCCCAGTTGGGTCTCCAACACGCCATGGGGCCAGCCATGCAGCTCCTCCTGCGCTCAGGTGTCACAGCATACAGGCTGCCCACACAGGCAATACTTGGCTTTCCAGTCAATTGACTGCCATGCATTTGAATCATGTTCAAGGGTATCTAGCCCTGGATTTGATTCCTCACCACCCAATGCACTATAAAATAAATAAACATTTGCAGCTTTTACCTCCTCCTCAATTTCAGGATTTCCAGAATAATTTAACAGCGAGCACCACTCCCAGCCTGAAGGTTATGAGCCCCACAAGGCAGCCCAACATGGAGCCATACACTGGCCTATGTTAAAACATATGTCTGAAAAAGGAAATAGAGCCCCAGATACCTTTGAAAATAAGGCCTTTTTTCCCACTCTCCCAGGCAGAGAACAACCTTGTGGCAAAGATGGAACAGAGTAAAGAAAGTGCCTTCCTCTCCACGATAACACCTTCCTATTTTTGTATCTGGCATCAAATAACAACCTCCTTTATAACATTCACAACAAGAATATTTATCAGGAAAAACATAAGCCAGAAAAGGTGAGATTTTTTTTTTCCTCCCCCCTCTCTGTTATCTCGAAGTTTCCTGCCTGTCAGTTTCACACATTGGCTGATGTGTCTTTCATGTAATACACTCCTGCATAAATTATATTTATGTATCTGCAAATGCGTGCGTTATGGGGCTCTATCTTGTGCATGCATACAGGCACCTCTGGGGACAAACAGCTTACACAGAGGCTGTGTGAATAGTTAGATTTGATGAATACGGGGGACAGCTCAGTTAGTTTTCTCAGACTGGTACTTCCCCAGAGCAGTGCTCAGGCAGAGAGCAGACAATTTGGGAAGTGTCCCGGTTTCAGCTGGAACAGTTACCTTTCTTCCTAGTAGCTGCTATAGTGCTGTGTTTTGGAGTTAGTATGAGAATAATGTTGATAACACATTGATGATTTTAGTAGTTGCTAAGTAGTACTGACACTAGTCAAGGACTTTTCAGCTTCCCATGCTCTGCCAGGTGCACAAGGAGCTGGGAGGGAGCACAGCCAGGACAGCTGACCCAAACTGACCAAAGGGCTATTCCATACCATATGGCATCATGCTCAGTATATAGACTGGGGGGAGTTGGCTGGGGGACTGCGATCACCGCTCGGGAATTGGCTGGGCATCAGTCAGTGGGTGGTGAGCAATTGCATCATGCATCACTCATTTTGTATATTATTATTATTTTCCCTTCCTTTTCTGTCCTATTAAACTGTCTTCATCTCAACCCACGAATTTTACATTTTTTTTTTTTTCTCTGATTCTCTCCCCCATCCCACTGGGGAGAGAGAGAATGAGCAAATGGCTGTGTGGTTAGCAGCCTGCTGGATTAAACCACAACAGGAAAGAACCACACAACTGTGCGACGTGAATTGGGCTTTGGTACACAGGCTTATGCAAGTGATGCATGGTGTTTGCCACCCTGAGCTACAGCTGAGAAGCTTCAAGCACAACATAGTTCTGGCATCTCCAGGTCAGTCACATGTATCTTCAGTGCCAAAAGGGATACAGACCCATGGCAAAATCTGCAAATGCAAATATGTTTACCATCCGTTCAACAGAGGACTCTGTCACTGGTGTGGGGGACTCACAAATATTTTAGAAAGAAATGCATTGGAGTTTTGGGGTTTTTTGGTTTTTAAGATACCCATTCCTTCCAAACATCTCTTTTTTTGTATTCTAGTAACTTGTACTAGTAATCTAATGTCTTTCATTCCCAAAATTTGTAATGATCATTAAGATTTTAAACCCACTCAGCAGTAAATTATTTCCCTCTGGTTGTGCTGCAAGCGGGAGAAGCCCTGGACACCCACAGGGGCATCACACCCACTGGTACACACATAGCTGTATCAGGCCTTGGTAATGGATAGCTGCATCTTCTTCAGCCTTCCTGGCTGAAGCATCATGTCACCTATCAGATCAAGTTACTGAAAATGCTAAAAAATATGTCATACAGGCGGTGCTTAGCTTCACACACACAACCCAAAGCACAATGTTCTGGTATGGAAATGGTCTTTACAAATATCTTGTCTCTAGAAAGATCAGCATAGTCTAAAATGTCAGTTATTTCATAAATACAAAATAGCAAGACTTGCAGTTCTCCCTGTTTGTTTTTTGGGTTGTTTTTTTGTTTTTTTTTTTATGAATCTGCTTTACTCCTTTAGCTGCTTACTCATTTGCACTTACCTTTTAGTCTGATCATGTAAAAGGTTTTGGAACAAGTATAGAGGAAGAATAAAAACATAATGGTTTCTCACTGCTTGAGGGCATAACTCTAATTAAAAAGAACATTCTTGCTTTTAGCACCCAGACTTCTCTCTCCAAAATCTGAACTTTGACATTTTCAAACTGAGATTTAAAACAATAAAATAATTCTCAGTGCCATGATGAAGGACTGCCTGCATTGTACAATGGAAAAGGGGAGGGGTGAGGGAGAAAGGTTCGAGGCTAATAGACTTATCAGGGAATTTGAGTTAGGGAAATGTAGATTTGTTCTTCAACTAGACCCCAGCTCACATTCACACATCAACACTGCAGTAGCAGTTCTGTGCAACACTGGAGTCCCTGGACATATCTGTATGATGTACTGCTCTGCTTAAATGAATATATACACTAATACACACGCACTGAACAGAGCACATACACATATACATTGATCTGATGCAAACCGCCATGCACCAACTCATGTTAAACTCTGGTTGAGTCCATACCCCTGCATGAGAGTGAAGGGGCTTGTGGCCAAACCCACTGTCTGGCAGTAGCACTAGACGTCCATCCTTCTGCCATGTGCCATGCTGCTCAGTCTGATTTCACTGCCCTGCAGCCCACCAAGTTATACATATGAACTCCTGTGCAGGCGATGTAGACATCTCCAATCCCATCCCACATGGCTACACACCACACTTAACAGGCACAAACTGATCAGCACTACACTTTAACCCTCTGGTCATGAGCACACCTCTCCACATGCCTGCTTTCAAACACAGGTGAGTGAGTTTGCCCTGCCAACGTACACTGCAATGTTAGCACTGGTCGGTGTCTGTAAAGGCAGAGATTTCTCCTGGCTCACTTCAGAAAACCCCCTCTGAGTAAAAGCAGATGGAAGTCTGACAGGTAAATCCCTGTGGATATACCCAGGCCACTCCAGTCTTTATGGAGTGCCTTGTCCTTGCTCTGTCTCCGGTGGCAGCTGCTCATACCAGAGTCAAACCACCAGCTACAGACCATACTATCTCTAACACATAAACTTACATAAGCAGATCAGGCATATAGATACATAAATATATATACATACGTATATAGGAGTCTCCCAGGACTTCAGAGCAGGTTTGTCCAGTGCTACTCTGGGCACCAGGTATTTCATAGTGCCTCCATTCCCATAGTATTCCTCAATACAGTAAGACTTCCCAAAATGATTCCCATTAGCTTATCTTCTCCTCCCAACTCCAACACAAGCAACTTTAGGCCAGAGCTGCTCTCTTTAATACCTCTTCTATGTATCCTTAGCTATATGAAGCAACAGAGCACCTTTGCAGAGAAAAAACAGAACATTTGTAACCAAGGCCTTCTCCCTCCACACATACCAGAGGATGACCCTTATTACTATGGAAAGAGATTACTTTAGAAATTAGACATGAACATGACAGCAAGAGTCCAAAGTTCCACAAGTCACTTTTGACAAACCATGTTCTCACGTACCTGCAGAGTCAAGTGTAATTAAAACACTGTTTCTGCAAACAGAATATTTTGCAGAAACCCCAGGGCCCATATGAAACCACTAGGGTCAGAGCTCCTTGCCGGCAGAGGGGTTACAGAAATGTCTCTGCTTTACAGGGTGAAGTCCCACATTAGCAGCTCCTAGCCAACAAATAGTCACATTTTCTTCTTAACAAACCATACAACTTCACAGTTAGAAAGACGATGCAAATGATGCCGTATTTCAACTGCAGATATATCCCACAATTAACCTCCTTTTCCTGTTTCTACCCTACTTGAAGGGCACAGCCTTCAGCTACCCATTTAAGTCATTGAGTAAATTGCCAGAGTAAAATGAAAATCAGCAACACACGCTGCTAAGGAGTCACAGGTGTGTCAAACTAACACCGTATTTCCTGCATCGTTTTTGCTTAAAGCCAGCCCCCTTTACTCTTGTGATATATCAACTATACTTTTTTTTTTTTTAAATGTAACAAATGTGTATTTTATAATTAGCTTCTTATAATCAGCTAAAAAGCATTCACTTTCAGACTGGGAGTGGGAAAAACAAGGAAAAATATAGAACCCCAACCTCAGAAGGCAAAAATCAACAGAAATTGTTATCAAGAGATAAACAAATGAAAATTTTCAGGTTTGAAATCAAGAGTCATTGAAAACAGCAATTTGGAAAAGTGTTTTACAATTAAAACATTGGTAGCAATATAAAATTAACACGTAGTACTCTATTTTATCTTCATCAGATTACACACCATAGTTCATTTCTTCTTGTAACAGGAGTCATTCAATTGTTATCACCTCCAACCAATATTAGTGTTAATTTTATTTTAAACATCAATGTAGAGGAAACGTTTACTCACAGCAAATCAAAAACCACATATGTATGGATTTCCATGTTGAAAATCAGTTCATCACCTGATGTGAACAAATGACTCAATTATTTCAATAGTTCATATCCACCACATACTCATTTACAATGCACTTGTAGCTGTGCCTAACGTGACAGAGTTGGAGTGTTTTACAAGTGAAAAATATGCACACCAATGGGACAGGCTACCCACTGCACTGCCCCTGTAGGAAAGGAGATTCTCCATAACTCAGCATTAACCTGACTGGCACAAGCACTGAGCATGCAATGCAGAGAGCTAATGAGTAGCTATCAGAACAGCACATGTTGCCCATAGAAACATTTGTACAAGGAGCATCCTTGTGATAGGACATGCTGGAGAACTCAGAAGCAGCTGGAGGATAATTTATTTTTGATTTGGAGTCCTCATCCTGTATAACAACTCTAACTAGCTTCTGGATGATTGACCAGCTTCATCCATCAGATGCTTCAAAACAAAATAAAACCACTCCGGAACTGTTACTATAGGCAGATTGTTTTTCCCCTTTGCTTATTTGTGTGCAGCAGAGGAAATACCTTTCTTCAGTATTTATTTGCAACAGCAAAAATGCATGTACACAAGGATGTTTGCAAATGAAAGGTCTGCAGGTTAAAATAAAAAAAAAAAAAGAAAGAAAAAAGTAAGACCTGGCCATCTTAGAAACCTTGAAAAGAGCTGGACATGGACAAAATAGAGCTGCCCAGCAGCCCTACAGAACTACAGGCCCCAGACTTTCACACAGTAGTGAAGGGAGAGAGGATACATGGACCATCCTCTCCATCAGTGATGGGGTGGTTTGGCTGATTTGAGAATTTCTATAAAAAACCAAAATTTTGCAATCATTGTCCCCAAGGAAAGCGGAAGGGAAACAACCCTCTTTTTTTTGCTGGGGTTTAGTTAATTTGGGGTTTGAATTCCCTCTAGCAGTTATGTCTGAATGGGAACAGAGGCTATGAAACCCACCCACCATGCTAGCACACACAGAGGCTTTTTTCAAATCACTTAAGAGTGATTTAGACACTTGAAAAAAGCCCCAAACCTCAACTAATTGTTTGCAACTAAGATATGGTCTGATTTCAATTATTCTGCTGATTGATCTTTACGTGATAGATTTTCAAAAGAACCTAATAAAGAAAAGTGTCCGGTTCCCGTTAAAATGTAATGGGATTGATACCTAATCTGTTTAGGCTTCCCTGAAAAATCCAGTTTAAATTAACCTGGGGAGAAGCTTCGCACTTTCAAGACTATGAGTTAGTAGAATTGACTCTTACGCTGTATATATCTGATGAACGCTAAACAAGATGCTCCTAAAGTATCATTCCATATGTCTCTGCCATGGACAACACCATCCATTCTAATCCAGTCCTGGACCTGGGCAATAGAAATACTCTATTTTCCACTAACCATATGTTAGCTTTGCCATATGGAAAAAATATGCAGTAATGAGAGCGGTGACAGAGCCAGCTTCCTTTCCATATGTAATCTAGAATAAGACAGAATTAAATACAGGTCTCTCCAGAGGAGAAAGCCAGGTACAGCCCATGTACGTCCCTGCAAGTGAGAGCCCAAGTTGCCTAGCAAATACATTGTAAACAGCTCTCACACATCATCTTCAATAGGATGAATTCTCTGCATAATTATTTTATAGTATTGTACCCAGATATGAAAGCCTGGTTGTCTGCCATGAGTACTAAGAGTTCAAATTGCGAGGAAAATCATGATTTTTTTTGGTATTACTGCAAATGCCATTCTTACAAAAATTCAGCAGTGTCTTCATGGGATTTTATCAGCATTTCAGTAAAAAGGATGTATCATTTATGCAAAAAAAAAAAAAATCACGGTCACAAATTTATGCTCTTTCAATGCTAAGATGCTGCTATTAAGCATGCTGCAGTCTCAAAGAAGTGATGCAGGCAACACAGCTGGGGAAATAGTGAGTATTTGCCCATCTTTGCCCAACAGGACGTGGATTTAAGTCACAGGCAAGAATCTAGTGACTGCAGCGTACTCTACTCCCTCACCTACTCATTTCCCTGCAGACTGAAAGGTCTGCAATCAAGGGAAAAAAATAGAAATCTGGGGAAAAGACTTGGCAGGGCCCCAGTTATTCAGCTCAACTATCCATCCGCATTGTTTCACCTCATCAGTTTGTGGAAATTATTCCAGGTCAAGAGCAAGTCCAGAGGACACCTCCTTTGAGCTGAAAACAGCTTTTTACCTGTGCAGCAATGAAACCCACACTGGGGGTGCAGATGCCTGCCCAGCTCTGGGTCTCTGCCCACCTGCTGGCAAGCAGCAGTGCAGAGCACAGCAGAGGAGGGGTGAAGTCAGGACGTTAACAACCTGGAGTGAAGCATGAAGACACGCAGCTGGGGTTCCCATGAACTTGGTTCCAGGTGATACTGACCTTGGATTAGCTAAGGCAGACCTCTACCACCACACATTAAGGCAGCTCTCAGAGAAATGACTTTGCTTGAGCCAAGAACTGGATAAGAGAGGCATAAATTATCTCCGCTCCTGCGCTAGGCTAATACCTTCCCTCTGCAAGGAAATCCACGTCTCCGAATGAAACAAAGCTTCTTCCTTCCTATCATGGGTGCCTCTAAGCAGATGGTCATATGTTCCCTATTCTAAGTGCTGATACAGCCCAGAAAGGTTATCTAATTACAGAAACAATACTTTGGATGCACTAATGCTTCTGCAATTTTAATAGCAGTATGATAGCTAGGATTTATATTATTTTCTCTTTCTGATTAATTATTTACACAGAGACAAGCCTAGATTATTAAGTACGTGTGTGCTGTGCCAGACTGCAAAGAGATTTTTAAAAAGGAAAAGGAAGAAACAGACTCTAAACTTTTTGAGAACAATCATCCAAGTGTTTCCATATCCTGTGACCCAGCACTTTGCATCAAGGCTACTGGTACAGTGGCTCAGAGTGCAGACTTGATCCAGGACATTACAGGTAATGTTGTAACTTCCTAGTTTGGTAGTAAGCTACACTAATGTCAACACGTCAATCAAGGAAAGCTGTGGTTAGCTATAAGCCTAACAAAATGCCACCCAGAAGCACATGGCAGCTGGGAAACATCATATAATGCAGGCAGTTTTGCAATGACTGTTCTCCTACTCTCCATGCAATGTGTCCCTGAGGTGCTAACGGGAATCAGGAGAAAACTTTGGAATAGCCAAGACTTCAGAGAGACATTTGTCAGCTACCCAGCCCATTTGAAAGCACAGTCATGAGCTCTTCAAGTAGACTACTCTGGGGGAAGCACACATTTCCCCCCTTTTTATAAAAAAACCCTAACAACACCTGTCTAAAATTTATCATCTTTTCCTAAGATCAAGTAATTCTTGTAGATTTTCCCCGATATACTTTAACAGACAAGTCAGATACTTATTACTAAATGGCAACATTGAGCCTGGCCAGCTAGTCAGGTGGTATGATCTCATTTTGAATATTTCATTAAAAAAAATTCAAATGAGCCTAAGACACTCAAGGCTATGGATAAAATCCTACCAGTTTATAGAAATCTGAAAACCATAGCCACTGTACAACCATTCAGTCTGAAACAAAGATCTCTGGTTTACATCTGTGCAAATTCCTCTGCATTTGTTTATCATTGTGCATATCAAAAATCACTTTGCTAACTTTCTACAAGTCCAGATGTTTATAGGAAATCGTGCTGTTAACCTCCTTTGCTGCAGTGGTAAAATTAAACAAGGAAATTCCTAAGGAGGAAAAAAGACAAATCTTTATGCGTAAGTCATTAAATTCATTCAGCCTGGAAAGAAATTAATCTTATCAAGTTTTAATCAGGTGGCAGCTTTGCTTTGATTTGTGAATAACAGTTTTAATAAAAGATATTTCACAGAACAGAAGAATCTCTAGCGCAAAATGCCCCAAAGCTTCCTCCTCTGACTGGGAGTTTCTGGTCATTAAAAAAAAACAACCCAAGAGCAGAACCATCACTACCTCATCTGCAGCAATGAAAACATGAGTGAGAGGTCAAAAGAGAGGACAAAAAAGCAAGTCCTTAGAAAAAGCGACTGGAAAAAAAAAATTGGAGTGACTCTAAAATCCCACCATAGCTTCACAGTTTGGGAGGGCGGGGAGAGAGCAGGAGTTTATGAGACTTAGCAGCGCCTGCACCTCTGCTTTCCTGGCATCACAGATGGATTAAGTAAATCACTCCAGGCATAAATTTACCACAATAGATGGAAGGGATGCTTCCTTCCCCACTAGGATCAGGCAACTGCAGCTGCACAGGCTTATCTACCAGCCTGCTGGATCACAGATCCTGCTGCAGCAATGCAGAGAAGGATCCCTGCCTGTCCCCATATGATACCCTCCAAGTGGCTGGAGGACAAAGTGACACAAGAGACCCCTCCTAATCCCTAGCTCTGGAATACAGATCAGACACCATTTCAGCACCCAGAGAGGAACTGCATGGGGTGATAGCCCATGTCTGCACAAACACACCCCCAGAAGAAGGGTAGATTCAGGAACAGAAACATGCATGCATCACACAAATAGTAAAGGTCATGGTTTAGCTGTGGAGTGATACTACAGCCACAGAAAGAGCCTTGATCCACACCAAAGGCTGCAGAAACATGGACCAAGGATGAATCTCAGCTTCTCCAAGACCCAGAAGGAAATGAGCCACTCTGGGAAAGGAGCAAGAAAGGGGCAGACTCATTTATCTGGGAACTGCAAGTAACAGTCCTGGTAGCCTCATAGCCTTCAGTGGGGGGGAAGACCACACACACCAAGGTAAAAGGGAAAGCACAAATGCTCTTGGATGGGTCCAAGTGCCTGTGGTGTTTGCAGTCACACTGCAGCATTGTGAGCATTGCAGCAGCAACCTCCTTGTACAAGTCACCCCTGCTCTGTCCACTCCAAGATGCACTCCTGGAGCAGGATGGGGTAGGTACAGGCACTGCTCTGCCTGTGAGGAGAAAAGGCAGATCTAGCGAGTATTCCCACTCCCCCAGTTCCTGTGAGAACTTCACAATAGAGTAAATCTCAGGTAGCAATGAGGCCTGCTGCGTAGGGAAAAGCTAAGTATGAATAAGAAACCCTTCCATCACGCTGTCACAGAAAGCGAGTTCCCTGGGGCTTGAAGGAAGGCTGTGCCTTAAACGATTTGCTCTTTAATGGGCTTTTTCTTGCAATCAGCATGTGAACTTTGAAAAACCACAGGTTTGGTTTCTAGAGTGTGTAGTCCTGGGCCCACCGAACCCACGCAGCTCCCCTCTCCCTGTGCATGAGCTGCCTGATTGGCAATCCTGCCATCAAGAGGCTCTATGCATTTTCTACGTTATGTATTGTATTAAAAATAATATGCTTCTGATTTTAAATAGAGTTTTAAAAAAAGATGCTATTGGCACATCATCTTCCTAAAAGCTAAAAAGAAGCATTTTTAGAAACAGAAGTATAAGCAAAAATGTCTGCAACAGGGCAGTACAGCACACCTGTGCATATGCAGTCCCAGAGTCAGACAAGCCCCCCTGAAACCAGCGGGGCTTGGGGTGGGAATGGAGGGTCCAGCAGGGCTGATGGGCGTGGAAGATCAGGCAACCTTCTGCTCTTACCCCTCTGCAGAGAGAGGACTGGAGGGAAAGAGGTTCCTGAGGGAGACTCTGAGTGCACAGGTGGTTGCAGGGAGGTGGCTGAGTATTCCCCAATACAATGAACATATTGCAGCAGAAACCAATAGGCTCTGCAAGACCCAGCTTCATCTGGAGGAAAGTGCTGGAGTTAGCTGATATCTGCATGGAAAAGATTTTTCTTCTCACTGCCTGTGTCAGCCCTTCAAGACATCCTCAAAGCTTGGTCTCCATGAACAGTCATGATTCAGCCTCCAGCACACACCCAGGACAGGACAGATGTTGTCCCCTAGGTTACACATGGAGCTTCTGGTGGACCAGAAAATTGACCAAGTCCCCAGCTGTCACTTTTACACCTAGACCAAGCCTCTTCTAGCTTGTGTCCTGCAATCCCCCACATCAATTTCTTCCTGGTCTCTTCCTCTGAGGGCCCAATTGCCATCAACATTTCTCATCCTCTAGGGAAGTTGTAGAGGACTAATGCTGAGCAGCAGCCTCTAACCCCTTCTCATGAAACTAACTTAGTCTTTGTTGCACTGTATTTACTTCTGTTTTTCAAGGAAAGCAAACAATGTAGAAAACCTTTAATTTCACATTTTTTCCCAGCTGGTAAAAATGATAGCTAGATATGCACACATCAGTATAATCATCTCCTAAACAAATGGCACAATGACAAACCGAGGGGGCGGGGAGAGGGGGAGCAGAGCACAAGCTGGTGTTTTCAATTTAGAAAGTATGCATTATTTACACTGCCATTATTCCACTCAATTTGAGTTCACGCTTTAGTCCTAATTTCAGTATAATCAAAGTCAATGAATATTTAATCAGCATTGCTTCCAGAAATTGAGTAATGCCATTAACATAATGTCCCCAGGACTTCAATGCCGATTTTCCTCAAAAGCATGGGACTTCCACTCTTCCTGCCTTTCCCCCCTTTACTTTAACCAGTTGATGTTCTGATCTCCACCTTTGCTGGGTTTAACAGTGTGGAACCTGTCCAAAATGCAGGGAATGGGAAAACCACTCCCCAAATGTGGAGATGTCTCACCACCCATACTGATCCAGCCCCAGGATAGTTGATAAAATTAGAGCATTTCACTTTGATATGGCTCAGTATCGTAATAACAATAATCCATTTGCACTTCTGGAGCACCTTTCAACAGAGGGGCTCGAGCCATTCTGCAAACATTAATTAATCCCTTCCACTCCCCTGCAAGGAAGACACTTATTAATGTGATAGCTAATCTACAGATAGGAAAATCAGAGCATGACGAGGTTAAGTGCCTAGTTTACAGCCACCCAGGAATCCAGCCATGTTTAGGCAGAAGTTTGGAGCTCTGGCTGGTTCCAAGTTTCCTTTTCTAACCAACAGACTGTGCTGCTTCACTAAAATAAGATCAAGAAAAGCAGCAGTACCTATGAATATTTATGAACAATACAAAATTACAGCATAAAAAATTGTACAGACATTTCAGTGCTGCTAAGTGATAGCTCCAAAGCTGTATCTCTATGTGCACAGAGCATTCAGTAGTCTGTGCACACATGCCCCCTCCAGTGGGGCTGCATCTAATCTATCATCTTTTCTAACATGACTATCACTGTAATATCTCAGCAATGCCTTCAGCTGAAGACCTATCACAGCCTTCCATCTATCTGGGCTAGCTTATAAAGCTTTTCTCCACGGTGATGGAAAATCTGTGGGGCATATGTTTTTAAATACTGGATAAATTCCCCACTTTCCCTTCCATAAAGCTATATAGAGTCTTAACGCAACCTTTATCAGTAATGAACAATCTCTTTTTCTCCCATAAAATTAGAATTAATCCTTTTTTATATTAATAAGGAGGGAACAAAGTTCAATTTTGTCCACACTGACAACACATACAATTGGGAAGTCTGAGGTTACATATTGAGAATACTTTGAAAGTTCTTCTAACCTGATTTTTAGAAGGTTGTCGTAGTTTGGCATCATCACACTCTCATAAACTCTTCAATGAGCGATTTCTTATTTCATGTCAGTTCACTACAGCTTTCCCAAAGGTCACCTGTTTGCAAATCTAACCATTGCTCTGATGAGGCTCCAGCACGGCACAGGCACACAGCAATGCAGGTGCTCTTTTCCATAATTACATTAAGGATCGTTTTAGAACTGCTAAAGATTTCTGGGTTGTACTTGTACACATGGTGTCTGGAAAACTTCAGTTCCCACCTCTAAGAGAGACCTTCAAAAATATTTTCTCTAAAAGTTTCATAAAGTTATTCAAGCTCGAAACCAGTTTCACTAATAGTTGATTATTTTGCTGAATTACATCACGATTGTGGCCAGCTGAAGTGTAATCCTGCTGGCAAGGCCATACGTTCGGGCTGAGGTTACTGAGAATGGAGTAAGTAGCATTCAACAAATTTACACTCTAGTTTTATGCAATTTTCCTGATGTGGAAAAACATGAAGAGCTAGTTTGCAATCATTTGTGCAGTCTTATTCTTGACTCATCTGAAAGATTTCCTCTTGCAGATGGAATGGAGGAAATAAGTAATGCAGTTGTAGCAGGAATGGAGGAGTAGAACATATGCCTGCAGAGGGAACAAGGAACTATTTTCCTTGAGCAGGACTGGAGAGGTATTTGTTATAGTCTCAAGAAAGGTAGAAAGACTGTCAGCTCAGAAGCTCAAGTCAGCAGCAAGGAATAGCTTGTACATGTCACTCTGGCATTAACCATCACACAATGAAATCCCCCTATAATCTCAGGGGAAGCACTTCTGTATGGCCAGGTAGCATTTTTCTAACCTATCTTGCTCTTAATAGCAAGTATTTTGAAGTCAGAAACTTAATGGTTCTGTGTGAAATATTCTCCTATCTCTTGAATGCAGTTATCTTAGCCGTGCTCTACCAACACCCTCTGACACCTCCCTCATTATCATAATGGCTTTAACCATTAGCCTTAGAAAACACCATTACCATCCTGGCTGAGAGTAAGGAAACACAGCACCAGCTGTCTTTCAGCAGTAGCAGGAATGAAAAATGGTGGTTCTACCCTGGAAAATCCCATCTTCGCTAACTCCGAATGAAAACCAGTTACTCTGACAACATCTAGAGACACTTCCCGTTAAAGAAGAATGAAGTAGTCATCATACATGTCCAGACTGTGGCTCACTAAGATCAACTAAGAAGGGCAATCAGCTTTTGCAGCAGTGCTGGGGAAGGCATTTCAAAGTGCAGCTCCTGACAGGCAGAGTAAGAGTTAAGCCAGAGGGTGGGGGAGAAGCTAGAGGATTGCCATAACATATCATCACTGGGACTATTAATAGGGTACAGGTTATAACTTATTCATGAACTTCTGCACTTTTCACTCCTACAGTATGGCAGGGTAACACTTATGAACGACACTACTAATGCACCAAAGAGAAAGGAAACACAGTTCTGGTGCTGTTGCACATTAAACCTATATATTGCTCTTCAAGCCTATAGTAGATCAGTCAAGCAGACATGGATACTACTGTTAAAAGATTGGCCCTCAGTGCATCACTACCCCCACTGGGTCTCAGATGCCTTTGGCAGATACAGAACACATTAAATCTTTTAATCTTGGGTATACTTGCATAACTTCTTGTATGATTCCTGTTTCAGCAAATACTTATGAGCATTGCCAGACTCAACATGCAGCACTTGTCCCTCCAGGGCCCACGGCCGCAGTGGTCCAGTGCTAGTGCAGAGGCATTTCCCTTACTCTTTGCAAGCCCAATGCAGTCCGGAGCAATGGCCTTCCTCAACTGTACCAGAGCATAATTCACATTAAACTAAAGCTAATTAATTGGGCCAAAGCAGACAATCCAAAAAGTTTCACACCTTGGAAAATCCATTCTGTGTTGTTTGAAGTTCACATCCAAAAATGTCCCCCTGAGGGTTGGTGAGAATAATCACTTGCACCAGCAGATTACTGCTGACCAGTCAGCACCTACAAAATCAAAATGGAGCTCGTAAGAAATGTGAAGGCCCAAATACACACTGCTATTTCAGTCCCTGAAGGACACCAATACTATGGTGCAAATAATTTAGGATTTAATAGATATGGCAAAGACAATGGGCTAAGTCAGTAGCAAGGCTGAGGAAAGAACCTAGATATCCCTAGGGACCAAGTTTATTCCTCTCACCTACTCTCCTGGCAAGAGATTTAGCACTTGTCACTGGTCACTGTTTTATCTCCACTGTCTTAATTGTCTTCCTGCTAGTTAGGGCTCATTGTATGTTATATTGATTGTTTTTCCCCACTAATTGACTGTGTGGTTGTCGGCTTCTTTAATTGCCATCCTGAAAGGCACTGTAAATTGCCCTGCATCAACACTAGCGATGGTAAAAAAACATAGCGATGCCAAGGAATCTCAGCATTAATACAGTTGGGAAACATCTCAAAGCAGGCAGCTTTTGTACTCAGCCCAGGTACACAGTCTAAGTGCTGAACCTTACCTATTTTCCAGCAAGCTTTTGATACATATACAGATAAAGGTATGAACTGTGTTCTATAAGACCAAGAAGATCCCTAGAGACCTCCCCTAGGGTAAAGGGAGGGACCAATTCCTTGCAAAGAAAATGGTTCACCTTCTGAAAACATGGCTGCCACCTAAACTACAAGGTTTTGGAGAACTCTCAGGCCATTTAATCCCCTCTCTCAGCCAGCTTATCTTAATGTTTTACACTGAAAACAAAGATTTTAGTATTCATATTCTGGTTTCAAGTTCTGGTTTCGAACAATATTCTGGTTCAATATTCATTGACCCAGATGATGGATGTACACAGCCTACAGCATGTCCTTTCCACACACTCGTGTACTTCCTGGCTCCTCCTCCAGTTATTTGAAGCCTGATCCAGGCCACAGAAGTTAATGGGTATTTGCTTTAGACTTCCATAGACCTTTTGGTTCAGACCTTAAAACATTCAATGCTTCTCACAGACCTAAGGATGCATACAGGGACCAAGAGAGATTTTCTGAGTCATCTAATTCCTACTAATTGACTCAGCCATGTTAGAGTCTTTAAAAGTTTCACAAAGCACTCACAGGAATTTTTAGACAGTTAAGTTGCTTTACCTGGATCTGTCCTTCAGTCCCCATAGCTGCAAGCATTGTGTACATATGCAAATCCAAACTCTTAAACCAGCTACAACGAACATGAAGAGTCATTCACACAAAATATTTAAATATTGTGGAGATGACATAAGACTATGAGAAAAAAAGATTAATTAAAAACCTAGACAAGAAAAAAAGCATTTTTTAAAACATTTAGCTTTAACATTTGGAGCTTGGAATAAACTTGCCCTCATAGAGCCCAGTAAACATTGAATTAATCATATACACATTTATCTTCCATGATTTATCCCAAAGTCGCTAAGGCCTGTTTCTAAATGTTGGTTCTGCAACTAAAGGGTAGCATGGCAAAGTTCAGCAACCACTCTCTTTCCTTCAATCACCCTGACTGGATGAATAATTTAAATTCAATTTCTGATTGGAATGAAAATCCAGTTGCTGCATAACTTCCAAAACTTCCTAAAATAACCTGTACAAATGGCAGCACCATAATTGACATAAATAAAGAAGAAAAAAGCTACCAGTACTTTCAACTGGGCTGTGGTTAATCTAGTCCCAGCTCTTATTGTAAGAAACTCCAGTAAAAACCACCATCCAGCACCAAGTCCCTGCCTGTGTGTTTGGCGAGTTGGGGTCCACAGCCTGCAGCACCTCGTGGGCCCCCTCATACACTAGCTGTTTCAGTTGCATGTTGAAAAGGCAAGAATAATGCAAGGTGCCTGGCAAAAATTTGCAAGCATATTTTGCCTGTGAACAGCACACTACCCACCAGTATTTGCTATGTCTGAAAGTGCCAAAAAAGCAAGCCTGAAACACACAGGGGAAGAGCTGAGTTGAAAAAAAGCCAACTTAGTATCTATCTGCTCACAACAACCATCAAGCACATAAATGAGTCTTGCACTCTTCTTTCCTCATCTTCACTCTGTGGCCACTCTCCAAAGAGAAGGCAGTGTGATGAGCCAGAGGAAAGCAAAGCAAAACGACCCTGTTTCAAGATCTCATTAACTGGGAAGTTAATAAGTGCACTGAGGCTTTCATTCCTCAAGCTGAAACAGGAAAAGTTAAGAGGAGAAAAAATACTTTTACAGTGTTAGAATTTTTACTTCTCATCTTTAATGGTGCCTCTGTACATTTTTAATAGCTGCTTTTCCACATGAAACCCACAGGAGCAAGGTTTAGGGAACCAGAACTTACTGGAGTGCTTACATCCACATTTCAAAAACCAAAAGCCTTTCCACAGAAAATAAGATACTGATTGAAAACTGCAAGAATTCTCTCCTCCATATACTCTAGAAGCTTATTAGCTACTTTTTGACTCTTGAGCCATTAAGGTTCACTGGTTTCATGCCTTTAATCTCATCTCTTAATGTCTTCCTTGGCTCCAAAAATCTTTCTTAGTCTTCCTGCAGCCATCTACTGTTTAAATAGTGGCTTAAAGTTTCAGAAATGAACAGCAAAATGTAACAAAAACTAGTAGATTAAAATTAGCAGAGATTAACAATCCTAGGCAAATGCACTAATAATTTCTTTTTGAGCTTTTCTAGGGCACACTGAAGCACCAGGACTCCTAATTTGCCACCAGGACCATGATGAATAGATACAGAGAGCAGAACTGGAGGTGTTCAGTGGTTGGGGTACGGGCAAAGGTCAGAAGACAGCTTAGAGAGGCAGATCCCACCAGGCCCCAACCTCCTCAGAACTTCTCCCTTCATCTCTGCAGCAGAGGGGAGGAAGGAGACAAAGAGCTCTTCTAGCCAGCAGCTAGAGGGGGTCAGAGATTTAAATTTACCCAGATGACCAATGATACAAAAAAACCCCAGAAACAACAAGCGAGGTACAAGGCAAGTTGTCTCTGTTTCAAGAACAAGGACTAATTCAAAATGCCTCTGATCATGACAATAGGATCCTTCCACCTTCAGAAAAAATAGCATCTGAACCTACCGGTAAAGTTTTACAAAGGTCATAGTTAGCAAAAGGATTAGACTTTCATTTCCACACAAGAAAAAGTAATCCAAAGGAAACTGGAAGCCCATTTAATTTTTTTAAGTCATCCACTATCAAAAACGTAGAGGGCAGAATCAATGGCTTCTGCTGAAATTCAGCAAAACTTCCTCAGCATTTTGGACAATCTCTTTTCATTTCCATACAGGGTGATTTTTTTCTTATTCAAATTAAAATTTTTCTTTTTGAAGATTCAGCAAAGACCTCACTTGCTACATGTTTATTTGTTTCCAACTTCTTAAAATCACTGTACTTATGCCTAAAAATAATCATAAGTGCTACTAAAATTACAAATGAATTCTAAGCAGACTAGCAAAGCAATGCTTATAAACAATACTCAATGTTCGTAAGCAATCCTACAACAACAGATGTGATAAAGAATTAAATATTACTCATACTGTCTTGGGACTTCAGTTCTCTACACAGAGTTCACCTAAATCATCTGCATAACATGCTTATAAGATAGGTGTAATATTATTTCCATTTTACTGGGGATATATATGATCCCAGTTTCAGGATGTCTCACCACTCCAGTTAGTGTGTTAGCACTTAGCCAAAGTTAAGAAAAACTTTTCTTTTTCTTAAGCTGGAGCCTAAGAGCTTTTGTAGATATTTTTTTCCTAAAAACACCTACTTAGAAATCAGTCATTTAACTTGGACCTCAGACTAACACTCACTAGCTTCAGAGGGAGAGAAGGGCTGGGATACCCTTCAAACCATGCTCTGGATATACCAGGCTAGATTTTTTCAGTTAGTGTTTAAACATTTCTGAAGAGACATGAAAAGGGGAATTTTTAAGATGCTTGAATGCCTTTCCTTTTCTTGAAGGGAAACTAAAGACACCTAAACATACCCATGAATCTGGGGTCTAGTTGCCTGCCTTTAGTCAACTGTAGAAATCTGTTTGCCATAAACATGCTGATCACACAATAAGGCAGTGTCAAAAAAGAAACTGAAATTCAGGGATGCTCAGCTCCTGATCTCTTAAAAACTTCTGCAAAACAGTGAGAAAAATGGATAGTTCCAGATTCTTGCCCATCATGCCAGGAGCACACTTGCAATTGATATTAGTGCTTCCCATGGAATTGACCAAGCAAAATCAGGGCATCACTACCATCATGGAAACCCAGTGGTTTTGTCACAGAGTACTGAAATTTGGTGCTTGGGAAGCAACAGTGAGAGCCTGAGTTCCCATTCCAAGTGCAACATGTGAACATCTGGCTTGGCTGCCTCTCCTCGAGAGCCTCTTCTGTTTGGTCCAACGGCCACAAAGGTCACTGCTGGAGGGGGAGTTTCAGTATGTTCCCATTAAGCCAGAATGACTCCAAAGCTTAAGAAAAAGTTTTGCTTTCTCTTATGCCCTTTATAATTTTCACTTTGGGTCACCTCCCTTTCAGCAGCAGAAGAGGCAAGAGGATTCACCCTGGCTGTTGGGAGTCAGTTGCTGACAATACACGACACTTAAAATTCCTTTTAATATTCTGCTTAGACACGCTGTAAAGGAAGAACAGTTATCCAGAATAATTAAAATATGTTTAATTTGCATGGAGCTCAGGGCATTGTTCTGACATCAAACATCACTGTCAACCATATGTGGAATTTCAACTGCCAAGTGCTTCATTTATGTGAAAATTAGCTTAAGTGTACAAAGAATGAAAAATTTATGATTATTTCACATTTTAATAAATGCAGTGCTATGCATTAATTTAGACTTCTAAAACAATTTTGACAGTGACAAGGGAATCCTTCGCAGACTAAGTGCTGTAGTGTGCTGTGTTTCACATGTCCTGCGGAATTATGTGGTAGAGTGTTAAGGCAGTTAGATTTTTATGTTTTTAAACAAAGACATTAAATAACTACATCACTTAAAATACTACTTCATTTCACTCTTTCCCCTATTCTCCCATGAGGAAGCATAGAACCTATCAATAGCTTTCAGACAGATCAGCATCTTGCATTACACGAAAATGTTTGCAGTGAGAAAAAGAGTGCATATATTACATTGTTCAATATAACAGGTGTTGGCAACTTTCCCCAGACTTTTGGTGTACAGGAAAATCACTTGGATAGTGACAGGATCTTCCCCAAGGTGCTAAGATCTGACACCAGTGCATTATTTTTCATGAGTATCTTCTGTTCTGCATAATAAAACACAATGCTTCACCATCTCTCACTCCTTATGGGCCACCTGGGTTTTCTCCAGACCTAGATGGCAATCCCATGACGTGTTCATGTCAAGCACACCCCAGACTAAGAGAGGAAACATTGGCAGCACCTTAAGAACTGCTGCTTCTCTTGGTCCAACCTTTCATATAAGGACCAACTTTGCATTTTGCCTAACAGAATTAATAAAGCACTTCTGTAAACATCTGAAATACCGTACAAAATGCCTGACTCAAAATATAAACGACACAAAGAAAGAAGAGGATTTCAGCTATTCTCAGCTCACACAAGTCTGACTTTTGCACTCCACAAGATCTGTGTTTTACAGATGTGTAAAGCACAAAACACTCCCCTCTCTGCATGTATTGCACACTCAAAATCTACATTAAATGAAGGTTATTAATATTGTCCTGCAAGGGTTCAGGAAAGAGACCAAGACCATCTTCATTCGACCATTTCCTAAGGTGGGGCTCTTTGAAGAAAGCTTTTTGGTGTATTTCCATTTCTTCTTTTTCTTTTAAGCAAACTTATAAAAATGGAAATTCTATCACATAACCTCACCTTGAGCACAGATGAATTATAAACAGGGTTTGATCCTTCAGATCCACCTAGAGCTCTCAGCATGTGAGCTTATCTAGTAACCAAAAGAAGCAAAAAGCCTTCATCCTATCTGAGAATCAGCTCTGAAAGGAGATGAGATCAGACATATACTTTGCTATTGGCTTTCATGGCTGTTTCCTGACAGCAAAACAGTAGTAAGAATAAAGAACCTTAAGACTCATCCCAGCTGCTTTAAAAGGGTATGATCTAGCAGGCACAGCTCCTCCTGTAAACTCTGAATTGCGAGTCAAAATCACCACCTCACAGTTAGGTAAGTTATAGCATTCGTCGTCAGAAAGCAGATCTTACTACTTGTTGCAGCTAAGTGCAAGAGCAAGACTAACCTTTACTGGGATAGGAGCAAACTTTTGCTATGTGTCTCCTCAGCACAAGAAAGTCTGAACTGGTAGGGGAATCTAGTTGCTTGGAAAATTTTTTCACCAAGTATTGAAAAAGCAAGCATTGTATATGTCTATATTGTATTTGCAGTTCCATCACCAGCACGTGGTCTTTTGGGTTAATGGGCGAACGGTCACTCTCTGTCGATGGAAGCAGAGCCCAGGACACTGCTGGAGTTCCTCCTATGTTATAACTAGGTGGTTTGGGTGCCACCAGCCAGCACAGATTGTCCTCAGGCATTTCTGGGCTACAACCTTAAAGCTAAGAATTTGCACTTGTCCAGTTAGTGTCTGTAAAAAGAAAAAGCAAATATAAAGAAGAAAAAAAATGTTTGGGGTTTTTTAACATGCTATCTTATTGGTGTTTATTCTGGAAGTACAATCTGATGTTTGATACTACTGCTCTACCTGGGCAGGGGAAATACTGGTTCAAAAAGAAACCCCCTGGTATCAACACATCTTAATGGGCTTTGTGTTGGATGGTAGATATCTCATAACTTATATAATCACTCCAAGTGGGATTTAAAAAGTATTCTGCTCTAATCTTATTGCATTTCCACCACAAATTAAAGCTAATTTTAAGCACTGATTTGAATAGAGACATTTATGAGCCTTAATATTTCTCCAGCATATTTTACTAAGCTTTTGTGCAGTCAGTAAGTTAGATGAGAATGGTATTTGCATATTTGTAAAACAGCACGTGGATCATTTTCATTTGAAGAATACAACTGAAAACTAGCATTAGAAAATTAAAGGGAAATCTAGGAGATATATGCATTTAAAAGCAAATGAGGGACTGGCATCTGGTCCTTTATTCAGCTATCAATTTGTGTAGAATACAATGTTCTGAATTTACTGGGGGAAAAGTTTCATGCGATCTGATGACTACAGTGGACTGTTTTCGGCCAGATTAAATTGAGATCATTCCTGTGTTAAATATTTGCTGAAGGAGGTTAGGCCTTCAACCTAATACCAACAGCCGGCCCCAAGGAATTGTTCCTAAGCGCAGAATATTTTGTAATAAGCACTATCATCACATGGACTTTTCAAACCAGTAACACTAAACTAGAGGACTGCAGAAGTGGGAGAAGGAAAAGGCAGCACAGGGAGCTTGCAGTAGCCAGGAAAGCGAGGCAGCAGCAAAGAGGGTGACCTTTTGTTTATATCTGTGGTGACAAAACCTGAAATCTCTCTACCCCTTTTGCAGCACCAGTGCAAGCCAGTCAGTAATAATCTTGCTTTCATGGTCTGACAGCCTTGAAGCATGCTACACTGAGTTATCAGTAATAAAACACCCTTTAAGGAGGCATGCTGATGCTCCAGCAACAGCAGGGTATTTTTCAGAGAAGAGCTAGGAGTAGTCAAGGACATTCAGCACCTCTAACTCAAGCATCAGCTCCAAGGTGAGCAGGAAGCTGGGCTGGGTTTTTGCACCAGTTGCCCAGGGCCTCTGTAACACAGATTCAAATTATCCATCATGCGGCTGGAAAGAAAGACAGAGCCCTACGTATCAGCTTCCACCCTCAGCCTCCATAATTCACCTTCACTCTGCAGAGAAGAACCACCACCTTTGCTCAATTTTCAAACACTAGATTCATGTTCCCCATTTTAATCCGGAAGCTGCATTAGGAAACATGCCAGGAGAGGCAAGGATCATTGTCTAGCTGAGATTTCAGCCATGGGACATTTAGTGAGAAAAAGAAAGAGGCAGAAAATGAAGATGAATTGAGCACGCTGCAGATACAGGGGGAGGCAATGGAGCTGAAGACAGCAATGAAGTAAGCAGAAAGAGAAAAACGGGTTCAGAACAGGCTGAAACTTGGCAAATGAGACTCTGACTGTGAATGAAAATTAACTGGGATCTTGTCAGTCACCTGTCAGATACCAAACCAGGAATTGTCTCTTCACCCTTTGACTTACATGACCCCACACACTGCTGCAGAGCACAAAAATCTTAGAAGCTCTGTGCAAACGAGGCTGCTGGATGAAGAGGCTCATATTGTGGGTCAGGGTTTCTGCACTAGTCCAAGGCCAAAGTCCAAGCAGAATTAAAAACACAGAAATCAGTAGGTGTAAATTTCTCAGAAGGAAGTCAGAAAGCAGTTACCACTCAGGTTAATGCCTTTGGCCACTTCTTTTTTAAAGAGTATACATATGCCCAAACACTCTCATCTAACAATATATCTATAGCTATGTGTATAATACAGGCATAATGCATGGAGGCCCAGAGTGATTTTAGAACTGGGTGAAACAGAAAAATTCAACCAAGACCTACATGAACTGAGGATCAGCCCCAGTAAGGTTGTCTGTACAGCTGTCTACAAGCCAATCTCCGTAAAAGAGACAGAAATTCACACAGCACAGATAATACATATTGACCACCTGGCATACTAACTAGCTAATACCTATTTAATTTTCTACCCAGGGTATGTCCCACCCACAGCATGTACCCTTCTTGTGTGTGCAAATGGTGATACATTTACATTGGCGGGATTCCTGGTGGGATGATGCCCCTGAGGTCCTGCATCCCCAACACAGCTACACAGTCGTGGAAAATCTTGGCTTGTGCCCCTAATCCTCTGAACAGGAGGCAGAGGATAAACTCAGTCACTGGAAAACGGATGCTGAATACATCCTTCCCACACCTCCTGCCAGCTGCTTGCAGCAGGGTTGGCATGAGATTTACAGCCAGCTGCTAACCTTAGCAGGAGGTACAATGCCACAAGAGCAGGTAGATGAAACAAGGAGAATCTGTCAAGAATTAAATAGAAACAAAAAGAAAAAAAAAAGAATTAAATAGAAAAAGGGGTTGGGGGATAATTACAAAACAGGTATTTTTAATGGTTGCTGGCAGAAACCCCAACCCTTGTATTTCAATGGTTTTTTTAATTAAAAAACAGCAGGCTATGAATGCTAATCTTTCTGAGCAGAAAGCTCCTGATGGTTTGCCTGTTTCCAAAAGACTAAATCAATCAGCAAGAAGGCTAACCCCACCTCGGGAACATTCATTTCAGAAGGACCTAAACTTTCAAAGTCTATGTGTACTGCACTGCTGTACACACAGGGCAAGACGTATACTAGCATCAAAAGTACAACATTCACAAAAATGCCCAATAGTCGTTTAACTTTTTTTTTTTCTAGATCTGATCTGTCTTTCCTTGTTACTTCAAAATGTTTTTTTTTTTTCCTAGCTAAAAATAACAGTGGAGGCCTGCCAGGCTAAAATGTGCAGTTTGAGTCCCTAAGTGTTTGGGTAGGGAATATTCCAATTGCTCCACATTTTTGCCTATGTAAACTATTTAACTTGCAAATCAGAAAGCAATGTTGTATGACACACTTGGGTTTTTCTTGGAATCTCAGCAGACATGCAGTGAAAAAAACAACATATAACCAGCAGAGAGAGCAAGAGAGGAGAGAGAGATGTCAACCATGTAGTACAAAAATAAATTGTTAGCAATTTTTTATGAACTGAGGTTTCCCATATGTAAAGCAATTTAACAATTTTGTGCCATTGCAATTCACAGTATCTGTGGGTAGAGGGATTTTAAATGAAAATCCAGCCTTATTCTATTCTGTGTCAAGAATTATGTGTCATTTTGTTTTTTCCCTGCATTTTATATTTGTATAAAGTGTTATAGAAGGAAAGGCTCATCGGGGAGGGCCACCACCAGGAAACAGCATGAGAAAATCCCAGCACTGCAGAGCAGTGGAAGGCTTTATAACCTGGCACTGACATGACACAAATTAACTAGATTTGGAGCCCCCTTCTTCAAGACAGCAGCTTTTGGTGCCCATTTCCAAGCTGGGGCTGTCCGCCCTGCTGCAATGGGGAAGCAATGACGGTCTCCGGAACGTTTGTCTTGTGTGTGTACACACAGTGGTACTTGGAGCTGTGGACTCAGGGACAAACTATGTGTCCTGAGGCTGTCACTCAGCCCATCTCTGACTCTGGCACAGGGTTGATGGGTCTCTCCACGCTGCCTTTCAGTCACAGCATCAATAACTGGCCATCCACATGTGGTCACTGGGGGCAGAACAGAGAGACCAGAGTCAAGGCAAGGAGCAGCAGCATGGTAGGGCTCTGCTTCCACATATACTTAGTACATGTTCAAGAACCATCTCAATAATACATTAAGCCTAGGGGGGCACTCCCTCTCCTCCCTTTTGCCACACTCTTTTCCCTTGCCTGGCCTGTGCTGCCAGCAGTCGCCTCTTTACCCAGGGACAGATTTGCTGCTGGTCCTCCCAGCAGAGCTGCCTCCCCAGTGCGTGGCTCCCAGGAGAAAAGCTGGGAGACTCCCTGCCCTGATGAGGAGCACTCAGACTGTGTCATGCCCACCCTCCTTCCACCGCTGTTTCCATTCTCCAGTCTCATGGCAGCTTCTGAGCCACCAGCGCTGGGGGGTGAGCCAGACAGCAAGGACCCATTCACAGCCTTCTCTGAAAGCACATGATCTCCCCCTGTCACACACACAAATGCTTTCCTCTCATCTCCAAACACCTGGTTTTTTCAGCGTCATCACACAGCAGAGCAGGTGCTGTGAAAGTCCCCTGGCCTCAGCTTTCTCTCTCTCTCCACACTGCTATGTCATTTCTTCCTCCTCTATCATTGTGTCAGCTCCTGCTGATGGAGCTGACCTCCCTGCTCCTCCAGACGTTGCATCCGAGCCCTCCAGCACACACATCCGTCTCCAAGCACACTGTGCTGTTAAGGAAAGTACATTCAAAATTAGAAGGTGATTACACAGTTTGTATTGAAGCTGGGGAGTATATAAACCCAGAAGGCAACTTGCACTGCCTGTGCCTTTCTTAACTGAGTGTGCCTTGTTCAGGCAAACCATGTGTGAGAAAAATCCGTATCAGACAGAGATTCACAACAGAAATACCAGAGTATGTAAAAAAGGAAAAAAAAAAAAAAGAGTATCATGTGCATGCATACAAGTAAACTCAGTCTGCTGGTCTCATGAAGAACTGAGATGCTTAAGAAACATTTTGTGCCAAGTTGTTACAGAGAAAGAGGAGATAAATAAGACCATCAGTGATGTGCACATCTTTCCTAGCATCTGACTGCTTCAGAAGCCATGGCTTCTGTATGGTTCCTTCAAAGGCAGGAAGAGTTTACTGTCCACTGATACGAGATCATTCAAGAAGCCTCAGAGATATTGCCACCCAGTCTGCATGACCACTCTTGATGTGCCTAGATGCTTCGTACAGCTCATGTCATTATTTTGAGGCAACCTGTAAGACTCAGAGTTGAAAACAGACTTGCAGAGGTCCTTCAAATTACTGCCTGGGTGCCCTTTTCTTGAATCAGGTTAAGCTTTTGCTAGGATCAAGGTAGGGAACAGCTCTGAGGAATTTCTCAGCAAATTCATTTTGCAGGATGCTGATTTCTCATTATGAGAGAACACAAATCCATTTGACAAGAAATGTTCTCTTTCTATTCTCATTTTGTTTCACAACCTATGGCCTAAACCTCAGGTGAATTTTCAAATAAGCCAAAGCTCATAGTTGCAAAGGATTCTCTATAGGAAGCAAAAGCATAGAGCACATTGGCATCTTATGTTTTATTGCATAGTGCAGCGAGGAAGCACAGGAACGTATTGACAGAAGTTTTGCCTTTCCCTTATACTGCATGCAAGAAATGAAAAAGATTTTGTTGACTTTCATGAATTGTGCCCCACAACCCTACCAAGTTATACTTTCCCCTCCTTTTTCAGATGGAGGAACCTTAGAGAGAGATGGGATGAGAGTCCTATGTAAACTCCCAAAGTAATCTGGGAAATAGATCAAATGAAATCTCCTATGCTTCAGGAACTAGACCACTCTCTGCTCCAAAACCAATAAATCGATGCTTCATGCAGTGATGACCTGAGTTTCTACATTTTGCATTCAAGTGTCACACTGACACTTGCCATTCTTGGCACCAAAGAGCTAAATTTATCATTGTCTTCTTTAATACACCCCAAGAAAGACAAAATTAAAGATCTCCTCCTGTCTGAATTGCAGACAGCTTCCTGTTGTTAATCTAGCCGCTGAACAGGCAGCACTATACCTGCACCAGAAAGCCTTTCCAGTTTGATTTGCTCTATCCATTAAACAACAGCGTGTGGATCAAACAAGGCTGAGCAGCTTGCCGTCCACCTGCTTCTCAAGTGCAACGAAGCAGAAGAAAACTACTCTGACAATTTGAAAGGGGACTACAACCAATTTAGAAGGAAATGATTGCACACAGTCCAACCCGATGCCTCAAACAGCACCACGGAGCAATCCTCCATCACTTAGTGTTCTGGGCCTGTCACTCTTCTGATTTAAAATGAGTTTAGGTAAACTAGTTGCACAACCATGATTCACTCTAAAACACTTCCACTCAAGAGCATTACTTTGCTTCGCTGGCACCTTTATACTGTCAAAGCTTATTTCTACTATGCTTTTTATTTCTTGAAACAGACTTATATAGATAAAATACACCAAATACATTCCCTTTGGTGACCAAGAATCTATTTCCTCTTGAGAAACAGGATGAGCTTTGGGTGTGGATGTAGACACAAATTTGGTTATCATACCTAGACCTAGTTCTCCACCTATAACAGATCTGCAAGGCTGTGATCGGAGAGCTAGCTAGGTATTGAGAAAACATCGTTGGGAACAATACCTAGCTAAGACTGATCCTTAAACCTCTGGATTTTCATAGAAGAGAGAGTCCCATTTTTGTCTGGTTGAACACTGTCAGCTTTAACATCATTTGGTGTCATGAAACTGCATTAACTATTCATTGACTTTCAGGCCCAAACTACAGTTCAGCATTTTCTTAGATACTTCAGAAAGAAGCTTGGATGTGGCATTTCATGCTGAAGTCCCTAATGCCTTTTACAGTGAATTTCCTTGCCATGAATCAATGCAGTCCATGCCCCTCCATGCTCCATGAGACTGCATGGACTGTTGGAGCAAACGCCCTGGGACATCATAGAGAAGTCCCAGGGAAGCCAGTGAAAAGCCAAGCTGAGCTCTATTACTTTGGGGACAGCATAAACACTACAGTGGGTGAAGCAGCCCCACCAAAAGAACAAAAAAAACCCCAAACACCCCACACAAAGAAACAAACATAAAACCATGAGCATATACTTCCGCAGGGCGAGGGGGTGGTAAAAGCCTGCTGTCTGTGAGTGCTTTAGGTTGTATGTATGGTCAAATAATGTGACCTAGAAGAGATCAACAGGAAGGGGTAGAGGGTTTTGCAAGCATCCCACAGGCCAGTGCCCAGAAGCCCGAACATCATATCTGTGTAAGCTGAGTACATGATGTATCTGCACAGATGTGGAGCTGGAGCCTCTGCTGCTGTTGGTCTTGCCGCATGCAGCAGCTCAGGGAAGCACTGCAGAGCCCACAGCTCCCTGCCCCACCACAGCTCCTGCGCACAGACACCTGCAGGCTGCTCCCATCCACTGCCGGGACAGTACATCCTAAAGGACCAGACAAAAATTGGGTGCAGCCCCACACTGCCTTCCCTTACACACCGAGAAACAGTACAGGGAGTAATAGACTTGGGGAAATGAGGTACATTTCCCACCTTTTCTTTTTATGCCCAGCAGTACATCTTCACTTTATTTACTGCAGCGTCACGACCTCCCCCACAGCAAAGAAGTTCATGGTTTTGCATACAAAACCTAAACAAGCTTTGACCTAATTGCACAACTATTCCTTTCTTTAACAGCTGTAGATACAAGCTATATAGCTACAAGTTACATGGCTAGGAACTTCAAAGCCTTCTTCAAGAAAACATCACAGATAAAGCACATTCACAGGCTATCCTCCACTTTCTATATACCATAAAGTGAGTTTTCTTTGAAACTAAACTGACAAACGGCCTTTTTTCCAGGTGTTTGCCCCTGCTTCTTAAAGAAAAAGTACCAGAAAGCTGTAGAAATAATGACTAATACCAGTGGATTTTTTCCACAGAATTTAAAACCAGAAGGAACCATTAGATTACCTCATCCAGCTTGCAACAAAGGCCCTTCATCCCATTAAGATGCTGCACACATTTTAACTTCTCAATGCTTCTCATAGTACTAGGCTAATTATCGATATGTTACGCCCCTAAGTCTTACTTGTTAGGTGGAGAATAAAGTCTAACACCATTATGGTGCAGCCCTGCTTCCTTATAAAGTCCAGCAAGGTAGGGAATGGGAATATCTTAAATGCTTTCATGTGAGAATTATTTCCAAAGTGAAACAAGTTATATTTATTCCCTTTTAGTCTGTCTTATGGAATTTTAAATAATAGAAGGCCATCTTTACCTAACTTGTATCTGCAAATGTGGCAGCTGTAATAAAGCAATATTGCACATTTTGCCACTGGTTCTGCTGTCATTCAGGCTGGAGTAAAAGGAGAGAAGAGCAAGTCTGCAGTGCAGAGATTAAGGGCTGCCAGCTGGATATGACAAGAGGGAGGCATCCCAGCCCCAGGCATACCCAGGTACTCTCAGGAGCTCTCCCAGATGAGGGCTAACCAGGTCACATCCTTCCTAGTCTTCCAGATCAGACATGTTCCGGACAACATGATGTGTTTTTTGGCCCATGTCTTGTTTGGCTGAAAAGCACCCATTCAGTGCATCTTTTTACTAGTCCCGATCCACCAGGAGTGGGAAACCAGGCAATTCAAACACTGCAGGGCAAATGGTGGCACAAGGCAACTACGTTGGAGCTGTTGTGAGAACACTCTGCTCCAGCAAAGTGTGGAGGCAAGCACAAGAAAATCAACATCATCCTTTGGACACAACTGGCTCTCACGGTACAACATGCTTCTGTCAATGAGGCATCTGCTCTGTGGACTCTAGTGGAAGAACAAGGAACCGTATTCGTCTTCCTCCTCACCACGGTCCCACGTGGGAAGGAAGCCATCCCACCCCTTCCCCAACTGCACTATGTGGTGACAGGCCATGCATTTCACCTCACTGAACCATATGCGCTTCATCGTCTCCCAGTCATTCCCTTTTTAAGGTGGCCATGGACTGGCAGTTCCCCTTCAGTGCCTTTCAAAAGCACTGGCTGCAGCTGGAGAGCCTGCTCTATACTTTGCTATGCTTCAAACTGGGCTTTCAATGACATAATTGCAGGCCTATATTAAAATGTTATATTTAAATGATCTTATTCTTCATCAGCAAAGGATATTCCTAACCAAAACAAATTCTTCTATATCATTTATTGTATTTAAGATAATTGAATGGGTTTCTATTCATGCTGGAAGGCAGCAAATGAATAAATTCCATAGCAGTGTATTTAAATATTTTAGAACAAATCTTGAAAGATGTTTTCATTTAGCTGAAAGCAGCTTAATAGCAGTTTTTTTTTCTCTGCCACAATAAAAAAGTATGGGTTTCTTTTTATTGCGCTTGTTAAAATAAATGGCATTTTTAATAAAGACTGTCCCCATAACAACATATATGATTCGATCACATTATGAAATAAATGTCATGTGAGATTATACATTTCAAAGCAGACAGTTTATGTTCTTTTAGTTATTAAATTCAATCAGTTTTACTTTTTTTTTTTTCCTGAAGGCAGGTATGGTTTTGATTAAAATGTGACCCCAAAAGCAGAATAATTTAAGTGAGAGTGTATTTTCATTTTTTGAAGGTTTATCTGCCTTCCCATAGGAACTTAAAAGAAAAAAAAGTGGGGCTTTCAGTGGCAGAATTAAAATTTGTTTTTCTTTGACTGACATTTTTATTCCCAAGAAGAACATGTTACAACACAGTGCTGTGTGGAAAACTTAAAGCTAACTAACTAGATATTATGTTTTTAGTCTATACAATGGATTTGGTGATATAAGTAGGCTGTAGAGCCTCGTAATACCCATCTGCCTTGTACAGAAGCTCAGAGTCAACCTAGAGCAGCAGTCTATGCTGTTAGACCACACTATTGTAGAAGACCATCTTTGACACTGAAGTACACTGGTGGCTGCCCATAGGGGATGGGACCTGCAGGGCATTTTGATTTCGTCCAGGCACTAGCCAAACAACTACCAGATGTGAAGACAGAAATGAAGGGAATCAACCAATAGCAGAAATGACTCTGAGGACTGCATCCATGGCTCATTACAGGCTATCATTTGCTCCACAGGCATTTGATTGCACTGTAACAGATAGCAATCCTCTTGTTACCATTTCTGATTCTCCACCTCCTACCCATCAGTCCCCTACCAGGTAACCCTGTTTGCCGAGGGACACAGTTTAAACATACCAAAGCTCCCAAGATTTGGTCTCAGACCTTCTTCAGGAAGCCAAAAAGTCAGAAGTTGGTCCAAATCTTATACTGAAGTTAGATACTTTGATGGCGTGGCCTTGACTCAGTGGAATAAGCTGCCTATAGCACCTGTTTCATATGATGCATCCATGGTCAGTACAGTGAAATACCCAGGTGAAAAAGAGTATAGAAAAATAGCCTATTTTCAGTCTGTCCAGAATTCTCATTGGGAATTGGGGATCCCTATCCTTCTTTAGGAATGCAAAAATCAGAGACCTTTGGAAAGGAAGGCTTCATTACATCTCTGAGGTCTCACTCACAACACTGAAGACATGGAAGCTGGATCTCCCAGCCCCAGGATGTGACTATCCCTACCTCCTCTTCAGTACACTGAATTTCTCTTAGGTGTCTTTCTGAAGCCTGCCATCAGTTTCAAATGCTTCAACTACACAACCACCCTGTTTAAGCAAATGAAGCTCCTTTTAAAAATTACTGATAACATGGGCGTTGGCTTAATAGAGAAATTACTTTTAATCTAAACATCACCATCTGTTAGGCCCTGAAAAGGAAAAACAAGAAAAAATGTGCAGTGATGCACAGCCACGGAGTAACATTTGAAAGCACGTCCCAGCTCTCACCAAGCATGAACACTGAATATTAAACAAACACCTGAAGCTACATGTGCCACCACCGAAAACTATCACTTCATTTTCTGTTATGTGCTGTTACTTAAGGAAAACATTACAGGCATCACCATCTGTGTGGCTTTTAATTATCAATAGGAAGCACACGCACAATATTTCACAACTCATTCAGAAAACAGAAAGCTGCCACCAGGGCAGTGCACATGTCTGAGGACCTCTTCTTGTGCCGAAGGTAAGGGCCACGTGTGGTCACCAGAAAGCACAACGGTAGATGACAAGCTTCATTACAGGGACAGGCACAGCCTCCAATTTGACAGCGAAAAGCAGAGGCTTTGTGCTTGAAATCTGCACCTGTCCCTGGGATCCACCGACTGGTGAGGGTGACAATTATTAACACCCTAGATTAGGTGTTGGCTTATTCTCAGCTGCAGAAAGCAGAGCTATCACCGTGTACTTAGTAAGAATAAAATGGGAGGCTGCATATCAGGATGCCAAGAGTCAAAGTCTCTTTATCAGTGAACACAAAGCATGGAGGAAGAGGAGCTTTATGCAGTACTGTCAGGAATTATACTGAAGTAAAGTTTCTGATTGCTGACTCATGCATTAAAGTTGGATGAAATGAAATGGTGGGAAGCTGGCTGGGTTGGGAGGAAAGTCAGCGATAGCCTTTCCCATTATTGCTAACAGCTCTGAGCAGAAAATAAGGCTCGGGGTAAATGATTTCACCAGCAGATGAGCTCAAACGAAGCTTGCTGTACCTCCCCTGTACCCGCCCAGAAATCCTGATACCCCCCATGCTTTGTAACCCCCCAAATACCTCTGGTCCTTCTGCAAGTTATTCCTTAGTCCCTCATCTCCTGCCCCCACCTGACATGGGATGGCTGAGGAGCCACAGAGCAGGCTAGTGCCCACCCTGTCCCACAACCAAGGGGCAGCCGGGACAGGATGGAAGGGCTTGACAAACAGGAAGAAATAACCCCATTACCATAGACAACTGAGGACTACTGTGAATACACCCAGACTGAATAGTGCTAGGTTGGATATTTTTCAGATATTTATCCGATCTCTTAATATCCTGTTAAATCTCTCAGGAAATACTCAGTAAACCCTACTGCCTATGCACTGGAAGTGATAGTCTTCTGCAATTAAAAATGTCTGGAAATGGTGCTCCACTCGTCTGCACAAATAATCCAGACTACAAGCAAACAAAACCAAAATTGCTTCCTTGGAAGCAGCTGTGGGGCATCTGGAAAAAGGATGCTCAGGAAACCCGAAATGAGTGCCCCAGACTCGCTCCTTTCAGTGTTTCCTACCCCACTGCTTGTCCCCTGGTTTCTGGAGCAAACTCTCACCTGCTTATCCCTTGTGGAGGTTCTATACTGAACTGCTCTGAACGGATACCAAAAAATGTACTTTTACCTACTAGCATCTCTTGTCTGCTTGCAAGGGTTGTCTGCTGTGTTGGTAATGATAGCAATAAAGGCAATTAAAATCAAACTCCAGAAGTCAATCAAATTTTTCACCCGCTATCCTTTTGTTGTGAGTGAATGCTGCATGTTCTCCTCAAGTTACTTCCCTAAGCAACAATCCCATTTACTTCTTGACCTCTGTAAATTAAAACAAGTTTTGAGCTTTCTTGGTTCAGAGCTGTGACTCCATTTACTTGTGAAATTGTTTATTCAAGCAATTCCCACTCTGTAGCATCAAAGTTTGTTGTTAATAGTTGCAGACCGTTAATCTACATGATGAATGTAACAAAGCTTGTG
The DNA here is from genome assembly GCA_013400535.1 of Scopus umbretta. Taxonomy (NCBI): domain Eukaryota; kingdom Metazoa; phylum Chordata; class Aves; order Pelecaniformes; family Scopidae; genus Scopus; species Scopus umbretta. The sequence continues at coordinate 39,074 of VZTL01033168.1, forward strand.
GAAGAATCCCAAATGGACAAGCACGATAAGAGATGGGAGAAAGAGGCTGGCACAGCTCCAGGTACACAAAATTTTTGTGCCTGACCTCTTTAATTATTTGAACACCAAATTGACTGGTAGATGAGCTTTACAGCTACTCCAGTGGCTACCAAGGACTTTCATTTTTGTGAAAAAGATGCAGTTTAATTTTTATTCCACAGTACGGAGGTACATCCATCCAGCACATTTCACAGAAAGAGGAACTTCACAGCACAGCAAATATACCAATACCTCTTCCATGTCTCCCTGTCAGAGAAATAGCATATTGCTAACAAGGCATTAGGGGCTGTATTGTCACGTCAAGGTCTCAGATGCAGGGAACTGAGGATAAGGAGTCTGGAATGATGTTCTCACTGCTTGTTGCAGACCCTTAACCTAAGTGAACATCATGGACACCGTTTCTGCAGCCACTCCTCCTGGCAGTGGGGAAACCAGTGGCAGTACTGTCTGGATAAAAGTTTATTGGTAAATGAAAGTTTTACCACTTCAAAGATTAGGTTTTGTTTCAAATTGTAAAAAAAATCCTAAACACTTCAAAACAAAAGCAGAAAACCAAATAACTACAACACTTTTGTTTTTCTCATTTCATTTGCTGGTTGCATAAAATCAAATATATATCTGCTGCTGAAATCAGCATCAAGCTGGAGAGATCATAACTTCCAGAATTTTTTCCAAAGTAGCTGGGAATTCGCCTTTCCCCTGCCAACCCATCAAGAGCCTGTCTCTAATCACCAGATCTTGATATAGTCACTCACTGAGAAGTTTTGAAATTCCTCAAGGATTTTCACTAAACACCTGTAACTCCCCCCTGCCTTGAGATTTGAAACTGGAGGTTGAAAAAAGATAGTCTTCCAGCTGCAACATGTCTCAAATCATGAAGCCAAGACAGAATCCTTCACTAGTTTTTGTGTTATATCCCCTCTTTCAAAATTAGCAATATCTGTTTCTCCAGAAATTCATATTCAGGAAGCAAAAAATTAACAAATCACACTGGGATATTATCTTGCACTTAAGAATTGAAAAGACCTTGCAAGTGTGAATTAAATCTCACAAAGTACAAAATGTTGTCATTATCATGCACATTTACTGAAGAAAACCGTTCAAATGATTGAACTAATGTTATTCTGTTAAATGGTAAGAATATCAGAGGAGTTTATAAAGCAGAGCTCCCTCCTGAAATCAGTGAAAACTACCTGGTTGAACATCACTGACTTGTGTCAGCAACTTAGTTTTGATTGATGCTCCTTATTTTTTGGCTACAAAGTAGAGTTGTTACTGACCTTCCAGGTTGAACTGGAAAAATAATTCTCTACTGAAGTCCCATCAATCCAGAAAGTATCAAAACCTGAGCCTGAAAAATCATCCTTCACTCTGAGATATGCAAGAAATCTCTACTGCTGATGAGAGATCCACAAGATGGATTAGGAAGAATTTTGCCTTTGGTTTGATGTTCAAATTAGATTACTAATTCACAGAGTCCTTTTACTGTTTAATAAATTCAGATGAAAAGGAAAGATACAAATTCTCACAGTTCTCTTGCTACTTAATACATTCAGATGAAAAGGAAAGATAGAGCATAATCAACACATGCATTAATTTATGCAGATCTGTCCCTAGCTTCATGTTTTAAAATGTCTTTTTAGATAAAAGCCCGATAATACTCAGCATTTTTCATCTTCAAAGTGCTTTGAAATTATTAACTAGCGAATCGGCATAGCATACCCATCAGGTCCATAAAGATTAGTATCCCTGTTTTAAAGAGCAATTCCAGGCAGAAAGGTTATGGGATTTCCTCGCTAACTAGAAGTCAATACCAAGGATAGGTGCTAATTAGCAAATTCATAACTTGCAGTGGAGCACTTAGATTACCTCTTGTGCTCTAAGTCATTCAGTGTATGTGATGCGTGTGTTAAATCTTGATAATGCCACAATACTTGAAGTTCGAAAGATGTAAAAAATGGCCACCATGTAGAAAAAAGTGCATGTGAGGAGGGCTTGTTTCAGTGGTATGTCATTTTGTTCGGGAGCAATGCAGTGAGGTAGAGAAACTTTCACAAAGTGGAAGGTATCCGTAGCTATTACACTAAATCAAACTTTATGGGGTGGTCTGCCATCAGCTCAACCGGACCTCTCCGAGTTGTAGGCATCCCCCCCCTGCTGCCACACAGGGAAGGTGTCAGGTTCTCATGGGGATGAGGTCCAGGAAGGAGATCTCACATTGCTCTGAAAATAGGGCTCCAGCAGCAAACCCTGATGAAACACTTGATCTACTCAGCAAGTGTCTTGCACTGCACCAAACTTCACCCCACTTCTTCCTTCAAACCATCCCAAACCAGGCAGCAGACGTGAAAAGAGGAGCCAAATGCAAGCAGGAGAGTGAGTGCAGTGAGAGCAGAGCTGATAAGCAGATTCAGATTTTCTGATTAGCACCAAGGGTTATGTGAACAGATGCCTATCTCTCACAGAGGGCATAAACACATTGCAGAGAGGAGTTTCTGCAGTTTATTTACAAAGGAAGAACACTTTCTAGCTCTCCTACTGACAGTTTGTTCCTGTCGCTGTGGTTCAATCTACGTTGCGCTGCTGGAAAAACTTTCACTACGAGCAGCTTCAGGACTTCTTCTTTTAAGTTCATTATTTCCTTCCTGTTCATTATTTTCTTTCTGTAATACAAAGGCACTTTCACACATGATCCGCAGATCATCAGCGATGAAACAGAGAGGCAGGGGTGCGCTAATGGATGCGCATTAGATTCACCTTGACTGCTAAGGACAGGGAGTTGTGAGAACAGGGAATATCCCATAGAAGGGCAAGGTAACAAAGACATGCAAGACTGGCCAATGTGAAGATCATACGGACACAGGGATTTACAGGAGGACATATGCCACAGCTATAGAAAAGCCATTTCTTTTGTCTTTTTTTTCTTTCTTTTTTAAATCAGCATGGATTTTAAAAAATGGACAACACAAGGGAACGTGCAGACCTCTGTGTGAAAAAAGCCAAACTGAAAATATTGTGGGTCATGTGCAGCATGGTCAGATCAGCATACCGAAGGCTCTGAGAATTCATGCAGTGCCTGTTTTTTTTTTTTTAAATATAGGGTGTTGTTGTGGGTTTTTTGGGAAGTGCCCCCAGCAGAAGCAGATACATAATGGCACCTTCTCCAGTCATTCGTAACAAGACACAGTTATGCAAGGTTACGCATTGCTGTGTGGCACCATGATGGGCTCTGGGCCAAGAGGTGAAATGCCACAGAGTTATTCTAGCCCAGGTCCTCTAAGACAAACATCAGAGTGAGAAAGAAGCGTTCACAAGAGTTCAGCGTACAATAGTACACTGGTTTGGTTTGCCCTTCCCTACAGCATCAAATGTTAGGGTCGTGCCTTCACTTTCAAAGCCTTACAAAACTCTCAGGAGACCTCCAAAAACATTGCCAGTGGTTTGGCTGAGTGCTAAAACCACTGCTGATGGTTTTGATCAAGAGACAACCCCTTCTCGTGGCTTCCTGGTGGAGAAGGTTCCTTCTTCTGCCTGTTGTGCCATACCTCACAAGCAGATTGCAAAACCTTTGCAGCAATAGCAGCTCTTTCATTAGGTATTTTCTCAGCACCGAGCACACCAGGATCCTGGATAAAGGATAGGGCACTCTTCTGGCTGTAGCTACATTTGATGAGTAGCTATCACACCTAGCCACTGTACAGCCAAGTGTTTACACCTCCTGTTGCTGATTTGCCCCCCAATCCCTCTGACAGAATGAAGGCAGGCACCAAAACCAAGCAATGTGATTTTGAAAGAGTTCAGCTCAGAATCAAAGGCTGAATGTCACATCTCAGCACTATCTATAATTATAACTGTTCATCGCTACATCTCCGAGAGTAAATGCTAGTCTGTTGTAAAGAAAACAGGCCCACCCCCAAGCATTTAAATGCTTTCTAAATACAGTGCCTAGCCTACAACACACTTTATCGAAGGTTTAGGCTATCAAAAGAAGGCTGCGTGCTCCACGAGAAAAGTAATATCCGTTTTAGCTTTCAAACATTTTGGCTTTTTTATTAAAAATATGTACAACAAAAGCCTTACGCTGTTGTCATATACAAAGAAGATAACAAATGGCATATACAAAGCAGATAACAAATGCTAAGAAGTGGAAATCTGTCAGCTACTAATATCAAAAGGCTACACAGAGAATGAAAGGCAAAAAAGTTTTTCCCTGCATGCTGTTTATAGTTTGAGCAAACCAGAATGAGCCCATTGCAGCTATGGTCCCTCCATCCACTGAATATTTGTCACCTGGACCACAATCCAAGTTATCAACAAATTTAAAAGGCCTTATCTAAAGGGACAATGCTGAGATAAAAGCATATTTAAAAAAAAAAAAAACTGGTTATATGAGAAATAACACCCTAGACTATTGAGAGAGAGCGAGCATGTTAAAAAAACAAAGGTTTGTACTTTTACTGAGCCTTATGTTTTCCAAGTGTATGCAATGGACAGCCATTCTTACAGTACTGTGCAAGATGGAAAAAGTATTATCTCAGCTCAACACCTAGGAAAAATGACACAAGAGCCAGCACAGTGTCAATGAAAGAGTCATCTCCAGTCCCACAGCTGGTAACATGGGACCTCCTAGGCCCCAAGTCAGGCAAATCTCCAAAAATGTGCAGCACAGGTGCAAAAAATAATACCCTGAGAGACGTGACTGGCAGCAGGGCAAAGCTGGGAGCCACAGATCAGCAAAAGCTGCAGCTCCCTTCCTCCTCTGCTCCCTCCCTGGTTCTGGATCAGGCCAAAGCTGAGAGCTGCCAACCTGCAGAGAGGCAAAGCTGGGCAGCCTGGCAGCATCTCGCCTCTTTGGGAGACATTTCCCAGCTTCCGCGAGTTTCTTTTGAAATTTGTAAGCTCTAATTTGAGAAAGAAACACAAGGGCTGGTGCAGCAACTTTGAATAGTTCACTGATTTCTGTGCTGGAAAATCCCACATGCCCATTGTCAGATGACATTAGACTGATAGGCTTCTGACTCCAGTCATATGGTCTCGTACACACAAAGACAGAAACGTCTGTCTCTTGCAATTCCAGACCTGCAGAAAAACAGAAATCTCCACAAATTGCAGTAATTGAAGGTTCCAGGGGATTTCATTAATCTTACAATGTAATAGCGGAAAACTTTGGGCAGAAAGGATGCTTGTTGGGATGGTGGGGGGGGATCTAAATCTGGAGCTAGTGCTTTAATTTCTAATAATACAAATAATAATACTATTAAAAATACAGAGATTTGCTTTAACTTAGCATTTCAGGTAGGGTAGAAAAATAATGTATTATTACCTCTCCACCCCAGGTTTAAACCAACATGTGGTTTAAGTTGCTAGTTTCCTAAATGCAGCGGTCTTCATGTAGCACCTACGTACACATTACTTGCAATTTATAGCAAAGCACAAGAACATAGAAATGGAAAACCGCAGCATCTGTAGGTCAGACTGAGATCACTGCCCTGGCTATATCCAAGAAGAGATGCTGTAGCTCAAATGGAACAGTAGGTAGGCTGTGGAAATCAGAGAGAGAGGTTATGAAGCAAGACAATGATTCTTCCTAGCCTTAAAACTGTATGATTATTCATAATAATTAGAAATAATTTAGAAGGAGACTGCTTGAAGCTTTTGTTTGTAGTTTGGGTTGTTTGTTTTTTTTTTTAACCTACTGCAAACAAAGTAGCTGTCAGGCTATTACATTTATAACCTTACAAACACTTTAAGGTTTACTCCCTCTCCTCCTATGGCATCAGTACTGAGAAAAAAAACTTCTCCCTTCTTCCAGCTCAGTGAGTAGCATGCATTAACACCCTCTTGAAAATAGTGGCAGTGTCTCTGTTCAAGGAGAGAAGAGCCACTGGAAAATACCTGAAGAAGCTGGTAGTGTCTGTGTTGGGTGAGAGAGGCCAGGCCTGGGGAGGGCAATTCCCTCCTGCCACTGGCACAATAGCAGAAGAGGTTGCGCTGTTGACAAGGAAAGAGGCACCTTTTTAATTTTCTGATGCTGTAAATGCTCTTCTTCTGTGCCCAGATACTCGCTTTATTGCACATGGATACTCAGTGGGTTTTCCTGCCATTCCCTTGGGCCTTTTCTGGACTGACTCTCCTTGTTACATTTTTCTTGCCTCCCCCCGGCTTCACAGGGCAGCGTTATCCACAGAGTTTCCATCACTGTCCACCAACTAGCCCCAGCATCTATAGACCTCAACCAAAGGATTCATAGCCACAAATCTGCCTACCTTTCTTCCCTTATCAGTCTTGAGCTACCTCTGTAAAATTATGTCTCGTGTCTGCAGGGACTTCTTTCTTCATTCATTAATCTCACAGCTATAACAAGTTGCTCCATGTGCAGCACAACTAACAAAGCCTCATTTTCAGCGATGCAAGTCTCAGACCCTCAACCTGCCTCCCAACACAGTTCTTTTTGCAAGCCCTCTTCAACAGTATCCACTCAGTACAATGTCCTCTTGACAGCTTCTCACCCAACATCCCCAGTTCCTTTTCTCACTACTCTATTCCAAGTCAACAGCCCATATCCCTGTCCTGTATCTCTTAAGACCTCCCTGCAGTATGCCTACATCCCATTCACACTCACTAGTCTTGTCCCATGAACCCCTCAGTTCTCTCCTTCATTGCTTACTATCAACCAACCTCAAGTCTGACAGCCAGCTACCTATGGAGTTACTATGGACAACTTATAATTTATTTTGGACAGAAAGTGACAGGTCTGTCGGAGACAAGCAGAAGTCGGAACCCATGAAGATAGCAATCTCATTTATCTAAGGATACAGAATGAAGAAAATGAGAGAGACCTCTGGAGTCCCCTATAATATTCCAGCAAGGGAAGGTGACAGATCCTTCAGGAAATAAGCCAAGGAAACAAAGGGAGAGGAGAGGAAAAAACAGAAGAGACCAAGTACAGACGAAATTTCAGTGACACAGGAAGGACAGAAGTCACATCAAAGATGATCTAGGATGCAATCAGGTGGAAGGACCTTCAAATGAAGACAGGTCATGCAATGAGTTTAGAGTTGAAAGGCAAAAGGCAGATGGGACAGCACTCCAGGCAGTGAGGACAGGGATTTTTAAGATGAATGAAACACTCTGAAAGAGGAAAGTACCAACACAGGCTGTGTATATCAGATTTTTTCCAACAGAGAGGAAACTACTTCGGGAGGAAGGAGGATTAAGATTCACAGCTCTGAAAGCAACCAAAGCAATGAGTTTAAGAAACTCTTGCTACACAACATCTTCATTTCCAAGTTCCTGATGCAAGGAAGGCAAGTTCTTCTCTGAAAGGGTTTTGTGAGCTATAAACACACAAGCACAGAATAAGCATCAGTTTTAGATTATTTTACAGGAAGATTATAGAAAGTACTTTTTTTCCCCTTTCCCTCTTTTGGAAAGATGCATACAACATTTTTTTTTGCCTCATTTCACAGCCAAGCTGGATTTGGAGCTTGAAATTACCCTGTTTTTTCACGTTGAAAACATGTGATGAGGCCACAATGAATCAGAGTTCATCAGGCTTCCATGAAAAATATTTCCTACCTTTTGTTTGGCTCTACTCCTATGTAAAGGATGTATGTCTTCATACCTCAAGATCCTTTAAAAGGTAAATTACTTTTGACAACCTAAGCTTCTTTTTCAGTAGGAAAAAGATTGATGTCTGCTGTTTTACATCACTACCAGTGATGATCTGTAGGCCTATGAAGATAGCAAATGAAATTATGTTTGTTATTTTTTCCCCTAAACTGATATCAAACTTTTCTCCCTTAGACCTTTTAGACTGGCTTGCATATGACAGCATTTCATTTGTATTCCAGCCAAACCTCACGCTATCTAGTGTCATATCAGGTAGAACAAAGTTAAACAAACTCAGAAAACACTGAACAATACAGGCATTTTTGATGTCCACTGGCAATGACTTCAAGGTTGAAAAGATGTCACTTTATTAACAGAGCACTTGTATGCATCACAGTGCTGTGAAAACAACTACCAATGCAGCCAGGCAGTAGAAAGCTCTCAGCAGAACCATTTATTGACAGAGGACACTTGACTGATCCAAGACTGGCTATTTCACTGGCTTCCACATTTCTGCTGCGAAAGTTCAGAGCATTCAGATTATTTTATTTGTGTTTAGGTAGAGAGGAGTAAGTTTGTTCAACTTGTTAAACCACTGGAAGGGCAAGTACACAATGAAATATGCTCCCACATAGGCAGCATGGCTTTCATGGGTAGAAAGGAAGAAGGGATACTAAAGCTGGAGAAAACTCAAACTAGAATCCATTGCATTCACAGTCCAAATATTTGGCATTACAGAGCAATAATTGACCTGTGAATAGGACACTATTTAGAAATTAAGAATGGTTGTCTACAAAATGGCAGTTACAGACTAGTGAATCAGTACTCACTGTTGGTGAAATGAAATACAGAAGTTTATGGCTTTGGGAATGATAATACATTGAACATTTAAAAAAATCTGTTATTTGCCACCTCCTCCTCCCCAACAAAAGTAAATTCTACATCAGGTATTTGTCATCCTTACTCACCAATGTTAAGTTCATTTAGTGACACTGCAGCCACACATCTCCAGCAACTAAAGCTTATGGTGTCCTTTGCTACCATGAGCATCCCAGTACCCACCGTTACATTGCAGGAAGGTTCGTCTCATCTCCTAGGGCACTCAGGGGGGAACTTGAACACATGCCCACAGTGTTCACACACGAGCCACCCTCTTGTAAGCCATTTGCTGCAGTCAAGCCTTCCTCACTATTGTTTCACTGATGGCCACCTCTCCCTCCCCACCCCCTGAAAGTGACATTTTAATTGTGTGTGTCCTTTTTTGGTCTGTTAGCTGCCAGTCTCAGCCAAACAGCTGGGTAACTTTGGCTGGAATCCAGAATTAACATAAGTTGGTTTTAACCTCTTGATACAAAGGCATTTTACATGGTTCCCCATACGACCTCCATGCACAAGAGCCTGCTATTAAAATAAGCCACCGTATGCAAACCACCGATGTCCTGAGATAGCTGTCCAGAGGTGCTTGGCCGTGGCCTGATCCTGCATGGCATTTGGGCAGTGGTATCACAGACCAGCAAATTATTCTTACCACTTCTGAGCCAAACATATCCTAGAGCAGCGCTGGAAACAGCAACACTCTGGAGGACCCCCCAGTGCATTTTAACAGTGTTCATGTTTTAGTTCTTATGGGTTTAGCATCCAAGCCCTGTTCTAGTGTAAGACAATCATGTTTCCCATCTAAAGGGGTATTGCACTGCACCCTGCCCACAGCTGCAGTACAGCAATGGGGCCAAAAAGCCTGATGTGGGCAGGGCTTGAGGGAGGGTTTGAAGCAGAGGTATGAATACCACCCATTTAAGAGCTTGGTCAGGATTGACAAGAAGAAGCTATCAATGTTCAGATGCCCCTCTTTGCCCCGCAGCAGCAATCTCTACTCCCAAGTGCTCAAGCATGGTTGTGTCTGAGCTGCATTTAGCTTGGAATTTGCTGATGAAAGGACTTTGAGATCGAAAGTTTGTCTATCTTTTCCAACTTTCCAGGTTTCAAATAAAGGTATTACTGCTTTCTACAAACCCTACTTCCCTTGAAAAATCAGGACATTTCTACTTAAGAAGTTAAATGAGGACTTCGATAGAGATTTGCAAATGTTGACTTACATAACTTCTCAAGTAAATGTATATAGTGTAGCATGCATCAATTGTCTGAAGGATACAGGTCCTGTGCCACTTGCAGAGAAGATATTAGTAAGTACTTGGCAATGTGGGGTAGGCTGTTCCTCTTTAATTGCAGGGCCACACAAAGCATGAGCAGTTATTTGCTTGTGTGAGCAACTTTGTCACCAAATGGTTATTCAGAGAGGAGGAACCTGGCCTGCACCCCACTCTCGGAGGCTGCATTCCCTGTTTTAGCCATCAGGACATGAAATCTGGAAAAGCTACACACATTTGGGCCTGCATGCTTGACAGGCCCTCAAATATTTGTGCTAATACAGTCATTCAAGAGATGCACTAATAATCACGTAACTAAATTTTAGTTGGCCTTCATTTTTTCTCATTCAGAGAGGATGGAATGAGAAATAATTAGTTTACTTTTGGCTTCAATACAAAATAGTGCATTCTCTGAGGCAGCGACCATCCATTCCATCGATGTTAGCAGAGCACTTACAGCAGGGAGGTCCTGGTCCAGGACTGGGGTTGCTAAGCAATATGGAAATACAAATAATAAATGAATAACAGCCACCTGCAAAAGATTACATGCTGAATTGTACCTTACCATGAAAGCTTATGTTTCAAGCTTCATCTCATTTGGATTCAAATTTGCTGAAATTAAATTTAAAAAGAAGGAATGATTATTGTACAGAATGCTTTGAGAGATGTAAACACTTCCTTTTCTATTACTGTGATTCACTTTAGGGTTTGTTTTTTTTTTGTAAGGCATTTAAAGCATGCAGCTCTGTGGAATACAATGGCTGGTTTGCTTATTACAGCAGAGACTTAAAACTGCTTAAATATATTTTTCTGTCAAAGTGTATTTGTGATTCCCATATTTAAAAGGTGACTGTTTCTCTGTGTACAAGTGTGTTGTTAGCACGATTGATATCAGAACAGTGTTTGCACTCCATATCAGAGAAGATTAAAAGCTGCTCATAAGAAATCGTCTTTAAAACGCACAGCAATGTAAACGTACCATACTAGGAAATCTCCCAGAAGAAACTTCCTCTCAAGGCCACCTCAGATTCACTGTATCTGTTCTGAGCTTGGGCAATGCAGTTGCTACTGTGTATCCCTTAAGGAGGCAGATTCCTTCTTTGTAGGCTTGGTTTGTAACCCATTGGAAAGCTTCCCATTGACTTTAATAGGCATACAGTGCTGCTCTGCGCCACATGCCACATGGAGGGCCAGTCAGGGCTGCAGCTAAATTGCACAGAACATGCAGAGATTAGGGAATGTAACGAGATCATCAGACTTGGAGCTTTAGGAGTAGATTATGTCTTTGGAATTTGATCTAGACAGTTAAAAAGAAAATACGCACTTTAATTTAGATTTGTGTCACCCTAGGACCTGTGAACAAACACAGGTCTGTGATTCTGCATAATAGGAAACTCCCACAAACAAAACTAATTTGGGGTCATTCTGGTTTCAAGTGAAATGGTGGGAAATGGGAAAAAATCATTTTTTTCCAGTGGGAACCCAATAACACAATTCATTCTAACCCTTGGCATCCACCTCACCCACAGCAGCACTCAGACACCTGTTCTTACTGTGCATCAGGAGCCACAGTAACCTTCCATGTGTGCACATCCACAGCAAAACCCTGAAGTAGTTTGACCTTTATGGGCTTGCAGAGAAGAGGTTTAAGCTTGTACTTGCTGTATACCAAATGCTTTCATAGAGAAACAGTTACACAAAGCTTCAGTTTGATAAGCTGCAGAAATTTAATTGCAAATTTGTCACCAAAAGATTATCCTATCTAGGGATAAACGCTATTCTCCACCTTTGTACACCACTAGGGTAATCTTACCCTGTACCCAAAACAATCAAAAAAGATAATTTGCACAATTTAAAAAAAAAAAAAATAAAATTGTTTAAGAACCTTAAAATTGGAGTGCTTTCTTCCTGGCTCAGAGGCAGGAAGATGGCTTCAGAAGATGGACAGGTAAAGCTGTGTGCAAATCCCAAAGTGGCAACTTCTGTGGAAACATGTATGTTTGGATTCTGGAGAAAAGAAGCAAGTCAAGGCGGTGCTGAGGCAGCAGAGGAAATTATGCTAATCCAAACTACAAGGGAGGTGCCATGTTACACAGCCGGATGCAAAGCTTAGAATTCATTTTTTCATGAACGCACTCTCTGTAACTTGGTTACTTAGGAGATTTCACTCTGCATTATTACTTAAGCTCACAATCACTCCATGCTTCAAGATCAATCTGCGCAATAAACACAACAATGACAAACAGAATTGGGGGCATCACGGAGAAACATGGATATTTGGTTTTTTTCCAGAGATATTACATGCACAGTTTGAGAGTTGGAAAGTTTCAAATTAATCTTGCCAAAAATCCTCAAGATAAGCGCTACTGAAACAGCAAATACAGATGCATGTGGCATTATGTACTATCAGCTCACCTGAGCTATTCATCTATAATAAATACACAAATAAAAACACGGTGAAGCTCAGCCTGGTATTGTAACAGGACCCAGAAAAAGTCCACATACGGTACCACAAGAAAACACATCCATCAAAATATCAGTGTCTAAAATATCCAGGCTTCACTTTTTGACACTACCCAAGAGCTTTGAAAACTCAGTTCCCATTAAATTTATCTTCCAGATGGCTTTCCAGATCCCAGTCTCATGTTTTCACTGACATATACCACATTTTCTAAAAGCCTTTGGATAGTCTCCTGATAAAAAAAACACAGTGATATTTGACTTTTAGAGTGGAGGACTTGGGATTATGTCATAAGTGCTCATTTCTGACTTAAGGCATGATGCTGAACAAGTCACCATCTCCCTATTTCTGAGCATTATCAGTCATTTACTGTTAGGAAAACTACCTGCCC
>VZTL01033169.1:7212-59653 GCA_013400535.1 Scopus umbretta
AGGAGCAGGAGCAGGAGCAGGAGCAGGAGCAGGAGCAGGAGCAGGAGCAGGAGCAGGAGCAGGAGCCCCGCGGCCGGCCGGGGCTGTGGGCAGCGCCGGGCTGTCAGCGCCGAGCGGGGCCGCCGCGCTCATTCAGGCTCCTGCTCCTCATCACATGGCGCTGGCGCTGCCCTGATTGGCCGCGGGGAAAAGCAGGGTCGGGAAAAAAGCGAGTGGGAGCCCGGCGACCTGTGGTTTGGGATGGGAGAGCCCGGGGACACGGCAGGAGTAGCGTTTCTGGAGTGGGAGCGGGCGCTCGGGTGTGCTCGTCACCGGGGAGGCAGGGGGAGCAAATGGTGCAGTCGGGCGGAGCGCTCGGTGTGAGCGAGCACAAAGAGTTTAACTCGGGAGAGCTCCGGAGACAGGCAGTTCACAGCCCGGGCTACCTGAGCTCCTGTACGTTTATCCCTCGCTCCTCCGATAGCTCTGCAGAAACCCATGGAGGTATCTCACTAGCTATCTCTATTAAAAAAAGACATCCCCCCCCCCCATTCCATGATAGTTTTCCGTTGCTACGTTTCGCTCACTCCATTGCTTCCTTCTGCTGATTAATCCCAGACTGCTCTGCCAACGAAACACAGTGCAACTTTATAACACGCTGGCGCTTAGGTAGCAGAAAAGTTATACCCGCTACCTCCGCAGCATGGGAAGCAGAGCCAGCATGCGATACCACGCCGTGAGGGAAGAGCTCGGGGCCTGCCTTCGCCTCTGGCCTACTTCCAGTCCAGGTGGAGCAGGCAAGGAAGAGTAAAAGCAGCCAAAGAGCAGGATAAATCGCTAAGGACTACAAGACTTCAGAGATTAATTCACCCACAGCATTCCCAATCGAATATGAACATGGGGCTTTAAAAATAAATCTCATTAAAGATGGTTTAGGGATACAGCATAAAGGAAGACAAGCAGAAATATAAGCCATACAGAAATATTGCCCTCTGGGAAGGGCTGTCCTTCACACCTGGGGAAAAGGCCATCAGTTGGCATCCAGTAACACAACCCCAATCAAAACGGCTTTAAACCAGGGCTAGGAAACCCATGCCCTCTCTGCTCAGTCCTCTGAATTCCTTATGGTTCATGTTGCTGCTATCACTGCACCCCATAATCAGAACTATACATAAGCTGTAGGAAAAATTATGAAATAGGTAATGCCTAAAGAAGGAAATGTGTGGGTGTATGCTTGCCCATTTATATCTATAATCATGTTAATAAACACATGATTAGGACATATACACATATTTATACACATATAAATGACAAGATACCATGAACACATATAGCACTGAAAAACAGTTTGTGCTACTCAACTTGCTTCTCGTCACAGAGGAAAGAGAACAAGACCTCTTTCCTAAAAGAGACACCAAATGATGCAGTTCAAATACATTGTAAACATCCTGCCTGTTCCCCGCCTCGCCCCCTGCTTATTTTAAATAGATCTTGACTACCTCAGTTTCTTTGCATGAGTTAGTAAGAATATTGTTCTCTCAATCTGCTTTCCCTGCCAAAACAGACCTTTGGTCTTCTGTTGACTACATGTGATGTGACTCATGAGTCTGGCTTTTGAAGTTCTTGTATGTATTCACGAGCAGAGTTAAAAGCAAGCTATGTATTCTTGGAAAGAGCAAATTAGAAATCAGAAGACATTAATTTTACTTCCCTTCACTATCTTCCAACCACAGTTACAAAATAGCAGTAGTTTAATCTGTCAGCCAAACCGGTCACTTCACATTATATCAGTTGCAAATTACGCTTCAAACAAGCAATACTGTAATATCATGTTCCCAGAGAGTAAACAAAACATGCACCATTCCTGCATGGAGGTAAATAACAGACATAAGACACCACTAGTGGAACGCAATAATCACTTGTCCAAGTTGGTTGCCACTATTGATGCTGAACAGGTGTGGTTACATACTTTATTATGTTTTAATGTAATTGCCTAAGCTTAACTTCACAGCTTTTTAGCATGCAGCCACCCCTGTCAATACTAGGCAAAGCTAGTGTCATCACCCATTACTTTGCTTGTCTGATACAGCTCTTATAAGCAACTGAAATTTGGGTGCCATAACTTGATTGTTCCCTTGTTGGATACAGCTCTCACTATTAAATTTGGAAAAAAAAAAAATCAGCAGGAATGTCACAACTGCTCCTATCATCAAGAATAAGGAAAACATATTGCTTTCTATGTATTAAAAATTATGGTGTTTTTTTAAAAATAGTTTCATCAGTTCCTGTACTTTGGGCATGGATATGAAATCAGAGAGGATTGCAGTTCACATATACTCAACAGAGACTAAGGGCATTATTCAGACTGTCACCATAAGTGACTTTCACGTCACAAGTAATTCTCACTACAGACAGTACAAGCAGCCAGAGTCTGGCAGCTTGGACAGTAAATAAGCTGAATTGCTCATTGCTCTTTTGAATTGAAACATCATGACAGGTACCCAAGTCTATCTTAGGGCTCCACAAAGCAAATCTGTATATAGCTTTTATGGTTCAAGAGTTAAAGTCTGCAAAAATGCTGCCCCTGTTGAGGGCATTTAAACTTAGCACAGCTCTTCTGGATGACCTCCACTCCCAGCTAAGTGACAGCAGTGGGTTTTCTCTGTGTGTCCTTCCCCCAGTGGCTCAGTGTGGCGTGGGACTGGCCAGCACAGGGCAGACAGTGTCTTGCCAGTGTTGACCCTTGCAGCGAGGCAGTACAGATGAGAATCTCATGATCCACATAGAAAGAGCACAGAAGTGGAAATGGGAGAGAGAGAGAAAAATAGGTTGGAAAAAAGAATCTGGCAGCGATGGGACTGGAGAGGTGGTGGGAATGGGAAAGGCAGGAAACCAGCGTGAAGAACAAGGAAGGAAGCAGTGTGACTGTGTGACCTACAGGGAGGGGATGCTATAAATCAGGCCAGAAGACAGAAATTGAGATTAGGCAAGAAAAACATTCATGGTAAGCAGGGAACACAATAGGATTTGAAAAGACCTGCACAGGGACAACTGGCTACCTGAGTAGCCTAAAGCTAGGACTTAACCAGGGAAGAGGGGAACAGTGAGGAGCATGACAGAGATGCCAGGATGAGAAGCCTGGGCAGAATGGGCTGATCAAGCAAAGAAGGGCTACTGAAAAACCTGTAGGGTGGGGACTTCAGCAAGAGATGAAGTTTAGGATAGCAACGGAACTGGAATAAAGGCAGAAAATGTCAAAACCGCAGCAATGGCTCTGTAAAAAAAGAAGGTAGAAACAAAGCTAAGAGTGGAATCACTCCTATCCTCTACTAGTACCTTCCAGCAGGACATGTGCTTGAAGGTGTATGACAGAGAGCTACACAGGTACACAAACCCAACTTGATGAAGACTGGGCCTTAAGAATCAGCCTTCATACTAAATCAAAACAAACTACCTGGAGGCTTGACTGTGAGAGTAAAGACTACAGTCTGAAATGATTAGTAAATCACAAGAACAAAAGGAATCACTTCCTTAGCTTTCTACTGTAGACAAGTACTTTTACAGTAATACTTGCGCAGCTACAGAATCCAGGACAGCAATAGCAATATAAAACATCTGTTAACAGCGGCAACCAGGTACAAATGCAGCTGTGTCAATATGTGTGGACTTTGTTTGCTCTGACTGGTTCTGTAAATTTTGTTCCTTTCATAAAAATCTACTAATATGTGTAATACCTCATAGGAGGGAGTAAAGAAGACAGAGCCAGACTCTTCTCAGTGGTTCCCAGTGAAAGGGCAAGAAGCAATGAGCATAGATTGAAAAATGAGCATAGATTGAAATATAGGAAATTCTGTGTAAACATAAGGAAATTCTGGGTTGTTTGGGTTTTTGGCTTTGTTTGTTTGTTCTTTTTTTCCCCTGTGAGGGTGACGGAGCACTGATACAGGTTGCCCAGGGAGGTTGTGAAGTCTACATCCTTGGAATTATTTAAAAGCCATCTGGACACAGTCCTGGGCAACTGGGTCTAGGTAGGCCTACTCCAAGCAGTTGACTAGACTACATGACCTCCAGAGGTGCCTTCTCACCTCAATCCCTCTATGAAACCATAACAAATGCATATGAAAAATAACTGATTCTTGTTGATATTTTAGTGATTCCATCTCTTCCTTTTAATTTTCAAAGATTAAGCATAATAACTTTTCAAATTGTCTAGGAGGATAGCATTTAACTCTGGTATTTAAACTCTGACCTATGTCTTTTAAGCATAGCTACAAATTGTCTACACTATAAATAACTGTATATCATACTACTTCAACATAGTGCCTTTGGGAAAACAAACAGAAAAAAACTGCTGACATGGTTGTCAAGGTTAATAGACTAAACAGACCTTCCTCGATAAACAAGAATCTTTCAACTTGCATCCAACAGTAACAACTATTTTTTCTTCAGGAACTCAAATGGAAAGCAATCAACTCTCTCTTACCTAATTCAGATTCAAATTCAAATCCCAGTGAAGAATGTCAACAGCTTGTAACTGTCTTTTGCACAGCTAGCAACAAGAATTGTCTCTTGTAAATGCAAGCACTTCATTGGTAAGAGAAATTGGCCAATGCTCCTATTTTCATTTACCTGTGGCAAAAAACACTGAAGAACTTGTCCCCTTTCCCATATGGGACCAAAGAGCAAGAGCTATTCTGTTTTAATTACTTACCATCCAAACTATCCTATCCCACACTAAATAATTGTTTAACAGTGTTACTTAAATGGGAAAATGATGATAAGCAAGTAATTTGTCCATTTTTCCTAAGAATTTTAGCTCTGGCATTGATTTTCCCCTGTGGTGGTCACGATAACTGTGGGTACCGCACTTCAAGCAGCATAAACTGCGGCTCGCTTACACCTCCAGGAGCGTTATTGCCCTGAAAGAGCTACAGGAAGGATCTGAAGCCCTGGCCTTCTTATTCCTCTGAACATCAGCACATTCTGAAGGATGGGTCTTCTTCAAGCCTTCTCACTGCCTTTATTACTCTCTGAATGCAGTATGGCGGTAACCGCGGTGTCCCTGCAGTTAGAACAACTGGGAAATAAGACTCTCTCTTCTAAGAAACATCCAAGTATTTTATGAAAATGATAGGACTGTCTTGGCAAGGGAGACTGAAAATAAATTAACCCAGAAGAATTAACAGCTTGATCATGCTGCTCATGTACTTTCATGACAGGTAAGTAATTCAGTTCGAGTTTCCCAGACTCCTGTTAACACCCCTATCTGTATGTTGGGAGGAGGGAAGGAGGGGGATGGAGAGGCCAGGACACAATTTGGACCTCCTCTTTCACATCTTTTGAATGACACCTTCCTTTCTTTTTAAAGCACCCCCCCAAAAATAGCATGTTTTGGGTCAAGATAAAAGGTTTTTTTCTGTTTGTTTGTTTGTAATTTTCATATCAGCAGAAGTGTTGGGCAGCATCCCAGAATATGGTGCAGATTCCAGACCATCAGGATGCTCTGTGTTCATCAGCAGACTTTGTATTTCTTCTCTGAATGTATTGGCTTTACATCTAGTCATAAAATCAAAGTCCACGTCCTTACATAAAATACCATACATCATGTAGGATGTTTGTAATTCTCCTTTACAGATGGTGTACATCTGAAAGAGGGTTGATAAGTAACATTTTAATCTATGAGATTTAATTTAGGTGTATAATAAACCATTGTCAGCTAATTGAAGATGCAATAATTACACACTTCCTTAAGATTAATGTCATATCTCAAATCTCAAAAACGAGCTTAAAATGAATGAATAATAAAATAAAATCTAAAAGCATGCCCATGGAACTATTGGAATGCTATTTAAATTTTATTTTTAAACACTGAAGCTGCTTATCATTTGCAGATTGTTATTGGTTATTATGGTTACCATTCTCTAACACAATTCAATCGGCCTGCAGTTTTCTATTTCAGGATACTGCAGTGATAACATTAACAGCAGACTAAACTTCTCAACTTGCAAACGTACTTATATTAGGGGCACGTGCTATCTCCTCCTGCATTGAAAGATAACATGAGTATGTTCTCACAGTGTCACAGAAATAACAAGCTGCAAATGGCTGCCATTCTTCCTGCAGTCAGATGTTAAACGTTTAACCCAACTCACAAAGAGTGTCAGGAACATAGCAAAGGTTTGATACAATTTGTATTATGAATATATAATATGTGCGTATTGTGTGGATACATAATACAAATATCTGTTGTATTATGGACCCTCTGCATCACTCAGATACTGGAGATGATATCAATGCTATAAAGTTAGAAGATCTGCCGCAAGTGATTGCTCCCATGCATGAGATTTTTTATTTTTATTTTTTAAATGCAATGCGGAGTCATGGGGAACATTGTCTTGTAGCCTTGCAGCAGTGAAGCACAGAGAATGGGGATATTGACAGAAAGAACAAGTCAAATGCTCAACATGCCATTGCTGGTCTAGGATGCTCACACAAGTCACCTGCAACCAAATGTGCAGCCAAACACTTCTAAAACAGCTGTAAGTTTTGTCCAAGCTTTAAATGGTTGGAAAAAATTGTTTTCAACAATTTAAAAGAAATAATACCCTGAAGATTAAAACAAAGATAATGTCCATTTTGTTGTATTTATTAATTGCAAGAAGGGAAATACATATGCTTTTGAGCACAAGAACATCAGTAATAGAACCAATCTTCATAGATAACACTAAGATCTTGAAGTAAAACATATAAAACTTACAAAACCCTGGAAAAGCAGCCTGTGGTGGCTGTAGTTCCTTAGAAAATACAGCTTTCCATTGAAAAGTTACTAATTTAACTCTATAATGTCACCACTACATGCTGCTGATGTACTACATGCTGCTACACTGAAGGCTACATTAAATAAACACTGGGATTTAATCTCAGTGAAAGGCTTTCAACTCTCACACTCAGCACACGCACGCTCCTGTGTGCACTGAAATGCTTCAAGTGCCACGAGCAGCATGATGATTGCCAGATGCTGGTCTTCCAGAGCTGGTGACTGAGGAGTAACTTTGGCTTGTGGCTGTGTACAGAAGGCACCACGAGCTACCAGGAATATTAACCACCTCTGGCCACATTCACATCCTGAAAACTGTGCTCAAGTTACAGGTTGTCCTCTGGGTACTATTGCGGTGCAATTCCCATACTTGGGATATTGACTTATCAACTGATACCTCACAGAGAAGAGGTCTGAGCCCTCGGTCCTTTAAAACTGTTTTGGTTTTTAAAATGAGGTAATAATTCATGTACCAAGTCTAACCATACCTCAAAATAATATTTATAAAAGTGCTTGTAAAACTTGAGCTATTGAGACCTCCAAATTATGTTCTCATTTCAGAAACAAAAGCGTATCTGATCAGCAAAGCCACAGCAGCAGGCCACAGGAGGTATTTTGGCACACTTTGCCTTTGTTTATGCATTTTTGGCGCAAGCCATCATTCCACAATTCCATCAATTTAAGTTATTGATTCTCACCAAATGTTGTGGTTTCTTTGGTCTCATAAATTCTTCAAATCTCAGTTCTCATTTTTACTATGTTTGAAGCCTCTTATCTTTCTGATGCTTACATATTTGGCAATCCTACAAGCTTTATTAATTATGTTTAATTTTTGGTGAAGGCTGGCTTGTACAATTTAATGAGCTCCAGTGAAATGACTTCTGGTGAAATGTGAAAGCTGGAAAACTTGTCTCTGCAGAAAGGACTACGTATCACTTGAGAACCACTTCAGAGCTCAGAATAGGAATTAAGTGGAATATAGGCAGCACATGTGCTGTTGTAATGGCCTCTCTCACCTACGAGGATGGGCGTCACCCGGGCACTGTGGAAACATACTTCAGTTTAATGAGTAGGGAGCCAGATGTGCAACCCTGGCTAATAACTCTCAGCGCGCTGTGGTGAAAACAGAGTCAGAAGAACCAGTACGTTAGCATAGCGGAGTCAGTAGTTTGCAGTGTAGCAGATGCAATGTGTACAGTAAGCTATTCCTTACAGAGAACTAATGCACCAGGTTACAATGACATTTTCAGAACTGCCCTGATGAGATGCAGAATGAAGGTAAGATATCTTTAGTCACTCTTCTGCGTCCACCCAAATTAATAGAAACTTGTTAGCAGACAGTAAAAGTACTTAGGGCAGGGTGGAAAGGTCTTCCCTCTCCTACATTGAACTGATACATATTTTTGAAATGATACATATTTTTTTCCAGTTATATTCTTCTAGACTAGTGTAAAAATGTGACTTTTCAATTACATTTTTCTGTTTGGTACATTTTTTTCCCCTCCTGTTGCTACAATTTACAAACAGTGTTTGTAAAAAGAATGCTCTGAACAGCTTGGTTCCCCAGTGCTGACAATACTAAAAGCTCATGCGTCAAACCAAAGATCATACCTCAAACTGCATTTCTGTGTTGGGCTTGCCTTCTCTGTCTGCGACTGCAGGGCTCTGATACTCCAAGAAAGGCACTCTAGCATTTTCTCCATCCCAGCCAGAGTGAACTGAGTGAATCCATTTGTGTGATTCAGCAGTCATCTCCCACTACCTTTTTCAGGTTCAAATCTGTGATACTAAGGGGAGTTGGGTGAGGATTTCTGAAGTCACTGAGAAACTCCTCCTAAGTACGAAAAACTTACTAAGCAATTGATTTACCATGATGAAGAAAGTCAATAATACAAGAATTCTAATCAAATCCATACTTGTTGATCTTAATATGGTAGTGAGCTATAAAAAGACAGTATTTTGAATTCCAAGGTACAAGAATTTTTCCTCTCCTAAATTTATAAGACTGAACCTAAGTTGTCCATGATGTTGTGCATGACAGCAATGGAAAAATGGATTTACACTAAACCAGCATCAATGCAGAAAGTTGCTTTTAAAATTTAAGAAGGAAATGATTCGCTCGAGCAGTTTAGTTCAGACATTTAAGCTTCTGCTAAAATGAAAGACTTCTGCCATTATGATGCTAGTTGCTTTGTTTAAGTCCACACAAATTCTAATGAAGCTGGGAGATCCATGTGAAAGCACAGAAATAGAAGCTGATCACATCTTCTTGACAGAAAATATTCACCCAGAAAATACCACGATGTTCTGGGAACCCACTGATTTACTTTGAATTTGGCAGAAAGTTATCAAAGTCCTTAGTTTGAAAATGACTTTTCTAGCATTCTACCATAGCATAAGCTATTGAAACTATTATATAATTAAGCTTTAACTTGTTCTCACGTACCAAAATGACCCTGTTTCCAAGATGAACTGGAAATATTGCTGAAAAGAAGTATTTAAAAAGTTCAAACATTACTTTTTCCAGTGCCTTACATATGTTCACTTACTAGTTTCTAGAGAGCAAATATTGAAGACATTACTCTTTCAAATAACGCTATGATTTGAAAATATTTGTTTCATTGTTATATTATTAAAAGGCAAGAAAGATATGCATATTTTATTATCATATAAAGATAAATATATGTGAATGTGACATATAAAGAAAAAACCAGAAACTTTCAAATGAGAGTGTCACAAATTAGCACGAATTTGCTTATTAAACAAATAAGCAAAATCATAAGGCTCTTAATAAGAGGGGAAAATGTAAAGCCCGAGCCTGTCTGGGTCACACAGATTTTCAAAGAAACTCTATCCTGATGAACTGAGCTGCTGAACTGCGTACTCACAAGACAAACGGTAATACGTGCTTGCCTGAGGACTTTGACAAACTAAGACACCAAGTTACAACTATCGCAACTGTGAGCCAGTCTTTCTGCTGACATCCTTTGATCAACATGAGCCGATTCAAAGTGAAATTTAGCTTTTATGCCTAGAATTACTAGCAGAGCTTTAAAATGTTATTTTTTCTGATATTAATATTCTACCAATACCATTATCTAACAGGCTAGTAATTTTTAAGGGATGAATATTCTAACTCATCAATCTGTCAGCATCCTTTCGGCAGCCTCAAAACATTCAGAAAAAAATAGAAATTTTTATCCACTAAAATACTGCAAAATGCAATGTATCATTAATGACGAGCTGAAGAAAAACAAGTTGTTTTGTGAACAGCAGAAGTAACGAAGCCTGGTTTCCCACACACACCTCCACAATACCTTCAGCTCTCTCCCATTTTCCCTACACACCACATGCTCCATACCCTCGGTTCCCCTCCCCAAACTTCCCTTCCCTTTCCGCAAGTTGCTGGTTGAACACGAAGCAGCATTTGTTTCAGCTACTCTGGAGTTAAATTTGTGCTCATTGGCTGGCTGGATGCTATCTTTTGGATGCCAGAGGAGCCCAGAGAGTGCCTTGACTCTCACACGCTGGCATGTCGAGCAAATGGCTTTAACAGTTCAGTCCAGCCCCCAAGAAGGTCTGTTATAAGCACTCAGTACTTCTGAGACCTCTGCAAGACTGATTTAAATTGGCCATTGGATTGAAGTCACTGAGAAGCACAACTAACAGATGGAAAGTGGGATTGCATAAATCTTGTCTTAGGAAACGAACCTAAAAATCAGAGCTGTTATACAAAGCTGTCCATACGCTTTAATACTCAGCAGCTTGTTTAAATACAAGATGATGGCATGAGCAGCAATGTAAACATTTAGTCTGTCAGTCAGTATGGAGAATTTTCAAACTATCTTTTTCACAGAACATTGGTTGCTGTTACCAAGTGGTTGCAAGTACGATATAAACCACAGGCTTTCATGCGGTGTACATGCAGCACTGGTGGTGCATGAAAATTTTCAGTGAAATATTGTACTTATAACAACAGATTTTAGGGATCAGTAACAAAAAAACCTGCAAAAAGTCATATCTGCATAAGTAATTGGAAAACCTATTTTCAAAATTATAACATCTTCTATATTTTGGCCCATAGCAATGAAATAGAAATTAAAATAAAGCAGCCCAGTGGCTTTAACAGCCTACAAAATAGGCATCTGAATGCAGTGGAAGTTTCAAGGCACTTTACCTCCCCTCCTTTTACACCCTTCTTATGCTGCACTTCCACACTATTCATCCTGGGAAGCAAATAGCAGAATTTGCCCTTTCAGGTTTATGAATTCCTGGGCTTGTTCACTGCAATTTGAAAACTGAACAAAAAATAGCGGCAGTAATTATATATTCCACTGATGCTGAAAACATACATTCAGGAAAACCTCAGTAAATTTGCAAAAATCGGGATGTCACTTCTCTGCATAGTGGGTGAGTTAGGGACAAAATGACAGCCTCAGGAGACAGCAAGGACTTACTGCGCCTGATGTGCTTACACTTTCTGGCAGTTACAGAAGTTTCCATATTGAAGAATTTCTACATCACAAGGACTGTGTTGGTGGTGAAAAATGCGTCAGCGGTTATGCAATAAGTATTATTTTATTTCGTCCTACTCTAACATTTTAATTGGCTTGAATACTTCAGGACTCAACTTGTTACGAGGGACAACCTGAAATTTGGCAATTCAGAAAAGAGTACCCATTAAATGGTTATCTGAATTTCTGTTCAATTATGCAATTTGTATCCACTTTTGATGCAACATCTGTCATTAAGAGACTATTATCAGTAGTCAATTTACTTAATTATACATGCCAAGAAATATAAAAGAGAAAGTTCTCAAGTTATATCTCTTTTTTAATCTTCCCAATCTTCCCATTATGTTCCTCTCATCCATCTAAACAATTCCTTTTTCAATTAGATAATGTTTGAGGACTAGTACCGTGAAAACCAAGCTAATTTGCAAGAACAGCTTCCTTTAAAATGCTTCTGAACAAGAAGTGACTACAGCCAAAATTCCCATTAGCAAAGCTAAATGGTCCTCTTCCCCTCATGACACAACTAGAAACTAGGATAGAAACTGAGGAAACATGGAAAGAATTATCACCAGCCATAATTTTGAAAGAAGGGTTCATCGGATGCTCAGAAATTCATGTAATATACACAGCTGAACAGCTTTAGCAAATTTTATTCCTTTCGGCCAGTGTTCCACTTCACCTCTCCTGCTTTGTTGCTGTTCTCAGTTCACAAGGGCTGTACATCCACAGCACCAGTCCCTGCGATCCCCTCACCCTGTCAGACAGTAACTTCTTCCTCTGTCCACCTCTATGACAATGCCAGATAGAGTTTGAACTTCTTCATGATGTGATATGAGGGAAAAACTTTGTTTTACTCGATAGCCCAGGTAAATCAAACTCACCTTCCCCTTGATGACACTATTTGATGACCAGTAGACAGAAACATGAAAATGTTGCATGGAAACATGGACATTAGTTGTGCTAAGTGCTAACATCAGTGTCCTGGTTTCAGCTTAACTGAGAGTTCATTTTCTTCTTAGTAGCTGCTATAGTGCTGTGTTTTGGATTTAGTATGAGAATAACGTTGACAACACACTGATGTTTTAGTTGTTGCTCAGTAGTGTTTACAGTGGTCAAGGACTTTTTAGCTTCCCATGCTCTGCCAGGTGCATGAGAAGCTGGGAGGAGGCACAGCCAGGACAGCTGACCCAAACTGGCCAAAGGGCTATTCCATACCATATGGCATCACGCTCAGTATAGAAACTGGGGGAGTTGGCCGGGGAGCAGCGATCGCTGCTCGGACACTGGCTGGGCATCGGTCAGCGGGTGGTGAGCAATTGCATTGTGCATCACTTGCTTTGTATATGCTTTTATTATTATTATTTTTCTCTTTCTCTGCTGTCCTATTAAACTGCCTTTATCTCAACCCACAGGTTTTAGGTTTTTTTTCCAGGTTCTGTCCCCCATTCCACTGGGGCAGGGGGAGGGTGAGCGAGCGGCTGTGTGGTGCTTGGTTGCCGATTGGGGTTAAACCACAACAATCAGGTAGCTACTCTTTAGGAAAACAGTTTTTCCAATAAATTTTCCAATTTATTTTTTTACAATTTTACACCCTTTTCCCACCCAAAAAGTTATTCTCCAATTTTTCCTCATTTATAATGGTATTAGGATTGTCAGAGAACCCCAAAACACACTAATTCATCAGAACTCTTAAGAACCACTTGGAAAAAGATATATATGAAAACTTAAAAACTTAAGCCTTTAGCTATATTGATTATATAAGAAAATGCTAAAGGTAGCTAAAGCTATGGTTGGGGTCTTTTCCAACCTAAATGACTCTGTGATTCTACTAGTAGCTGATTTCTGCTGTTCTGAAAATCCATGATAAAACCAAGTCCAGTGGAGTTGCATATGGTAGTTGTATGCCTTCCTACTTCATGACACACTTCTTGTAAGACCCATTGTTGCATTACTCCCCCCACAAACCTATGAGCATGTTCTAATTTGAGTAAACAAAAGTTGTCCATAAGAGGAGGATAGAATGGATTGTAGCAATAAATATTCAGCTTCCTATGTGGAGATCCCTAAAATAATCCAGGAATAGGAATGATCCAAATCTGATTTGCTTCCAGAAGAAAGCTGTGGAGCAGCTGTTACACAAGACACTGCCCCTGGTTTTTTTTCAGTAGCTGGGAAGTTACTGTCACGCCTCCGGTACACTGCTTTCACTGCAACTGTATTCATATCTCTCATAAAAGTTATAGAAAGCAGCAAGTTTAAGCCGAACATTTGGCTGAAGTTTATACCCACATTACTTTTATTATTTTAATCTCCATCCTTGTTTTCTACATTGTAAAAAGGAAAACAAAGCATCTCTAATTATAGCATTTAAAAATATCTGTCATCTATTTACATTTTATTTCACAAGCACAGCTGTAGTGGGCTATCTGCTGCTGGCCCCAGGATACACGTACCTGGTCAAATGCTGCCAAACCAAAACTCATGAGCATGTTACAACCTAATCCAAACCAAAAATAATACAGAGTGTAACAGTTGCGTCTCTGAAGAGAATGTACTTCAAACTACGGCCACCAGAGAGTCCCATTGCTCTCGCATTGAGGAGAAAACATTTTACCACAATCCCCCAAAACACAGAATAAACAGCATGCTGCTTTATTTTAACTGTTTTAATAGGGTTATAGACAGAAGGGCTCTCACCTACAGCCACCTGTGCGTGCTTCCCCTTCCCCTCAACTCTAGTTTTTTGCAGTTTTTCAATGTGACAGCAAGTTAGTATGTTTTCAAAAAGGAAGCTCAAAAGTGTAATTTGGGCTTCCACAAAAAGGCTGGCAACATTTTTCAACAACAGTTGAGCTTGGCTAGATGAGAGCAAAGTGAAACAATTTAACTGTAGCTAAGTTAACTTGCAAGCCAGCGCATACACTGCGTTGTAAAATTAAAGGGCGCTCAAGCATCTGGCCTGCACTCCTTCAACATATGCTTACCCCAGAAGTAATGTGCTTAGTTTGAGGAGACATCAGGCGTCTGTCAAGCATGTCAGCCTCGCTCCAAGCGGGCCAGCCTTTCCAGCAGCAGCAACGCTTCTTACAGGAGCAAAGCCTCTGACGCAAAGCAGCGCACCAGCGAAAACTTCAGCAAATCAGCCTGCATGAACCATGATTTGAAAGGCTCGTCCGTCTAAGGCCTGGCTTAAAGCGCCCAGCTTTTGTCTGTTTGCTGGCGATTTCTCTCAGCTGTTGATCTGATTCAGTCCCTATGTTAGGTTACAGCTCAGCAGAGAGCCCGTCACCATCAATTACTAAGGAGGAGTGGGAGGGCTCCGCGCTCCCGCTGACGTCAGCCGCTTTCGGAACGAAGGCTGCACACTTGCTGGGGTAACAGAACGATTTTTTTTTTAATCTCAGATGCGTGCCTTGCAGCACACATGGCCTCCTGTTAACATAAAACAACTGGCTACGCAGCCAGAAACAAATCATGAAGAAGTATCTGAACAGGAGCACTAGATAATTGGATTTCTTGATGTTTGTGGGTATGGATTTTTCCTCTTTTTTTTCCCCCGCTTCTCAACAGAGATATTAGGCACTGGTATTTCAAGTTGGAAATCTCAATTCAAGTTGGAAATGTCCCCTGTAAAAGGAAAATTATGCTTGACCATCATTAAGGTAGAAGATACATTATGGTAGAAGATACATACAAATGAACCTTTATCATGGTTCTTTATAAAAACTACCATCCTAAAAAAAAAACAACAACTCATTAGATACATCAGCATGGCAGTACTCTCATGCATTAGCAGGTCCCCTGAAATCATCAGGAAAACTCACATGCATAATATTATTTGCCCTAATGAGTTTAAGAGTTTGCAAGATTAGGGTCAACTGGCTTAAAATAAGAGTATAGGTTAAATGTAAATAAGAAGAATGAAGGATACATGTCTGTATTGGTCGGAGGCTTCTGGAGGTGTAGTAAAATGGAGTAAAGAGAAGGCAGCAACAGGCAGGGAATGGTATGAACAGAGAAAGAGCTGCAGAGGAAAGCTTTCTGTTCCTGCTACCACTGAGATAGTGAACGATGAGGCAGTGACTCCTGAGAGTAGCAACATGCACAAACATTTTTTTTTTGGCTCCAGCTGCTCAGTGAGCTAGGCAATCTTCTCCTCTGCTTGTGCCTCAAGTCTGGTCTTTGCTAGGCCAGCAAAGCCCCATAAAGACAAAACTCTGGTCTGTGAGAGCTGAAAACATTGCCTATTTCCAAAGGCCAAACTCTTAACACTGACTTTGTAATTACACTCTGTAAAGTCGATGGTAGTTGGAGAGGGAAGGGCAGACCCCACCTGCATGTCTCACATGAGAATCAAAACAGATTTTTTTTTTTTTTTAAATAAAAACTTCAGACTCACTTCCATTTATGTTAAGTGGTTTCTGCACAGCCACCCATAAGGTGCACCAAGTTAATATGAAGTTAGGCACTTCCCTCCCCCCATGAGTTAAAAAGTGATTTCTGATTTATATTAGCTGCATACCATATTGTTAACAATTTTTTTATTATTTTTTTTTTTTAAGGGAGGCTTGGAGTACAGGATT
The DNA here is from genome assembly GCA_013400535.1 of Scopus umbretta. Lineage (NCBI taxonomy): Eukaryota > Metazoa > Chordata > Aves > Pelecaniformes > Scopidae > Scopus > Scopus umbretta. Next base: position 23,106 of record VZTL01033169.1, read on the forward strand.
GTTAAAAATTTTACCACTGTTTCAGAAACCAATATTCATGTTAGGTTCAGTTCAGATGCCAAAATAGAATTAAATATGTAGAAACCTTGCATAAGTTTTTGATGATAGCCAAATATTCAAATTTTCTTTCTCATGAAACAGGTATTTCTATTTACCTGAAATAGATTCAGCGAAGAAAAATGCACAGAACATTGACAACCTCTTGTATAATTTATTTTGACTTCTGTAAGGCACTTCTAGGATGCATTATTAAACTGGAAATGGTGGAACAACTACTGTTTTCAGAGGAAGCAAACAGTAAACTTCAGCAAATACAATTTTAGAAAGCTCTGAGAAGTATAGCAATTTCTGATGCAATACTGTATTAATACAAGTTTGGGGTTTTTTTACAGTACAATTACTGAGCTAGCTTTTTGGCAAAATTGCCATCCTTAAAAAGTTTAACACATGCTGTGGGACACAAATACCTTGGGGCAAATGAGAACTGCTCTGAAGAATACGCAATCACAGTCCCAGCTGGAATATCACAATTAGGACAGGGCAGCTCTGATTCCAGAGGCTTATTTTCTGCCCTTCAGCAGATTTTACAGAATACTGAAACTAAGCTTGCAAGACCAGGCTGTCATCATGGCAAATTTTGGCATCACAATATTGAAACAAAAGAACTTTGTACTAGAAAACACAGTAATAAGATGATTTAAACTGCAGAAACAGCAATAGAGAAATTCCCTGGTACTGATCATAAAGTTTCAAAAGCTCCCTAAATCTAGCCATAGAATAGAAACTACTTCTTTTTCTTTCTTTTTTTTCTTTTTTTTTAACTTTTGAGCAGCAGAGAGTCACGGAATTAGTGTGTACTAAATGCTGGATCACTTCTGCCCTTTTTTGCCCAAAAGGATGAATTGTCACATAAGTAGCAAGTCTGTTAAAAGCTGCATGCTGTGTGTAACCTGACAAATTAATTAAGGTGCCTTAGAACAAAAGTGAGTGACCTTCAACCACTTACAGAAAAATATAAGGTCTTTATTAAGAGGACAGGAACACAATTCATCCAATGATTACCATTTTCTTTCATTCTTTAATCTTATATAGCACTAATGGAGAAGTAGCTTTAACGTTACATATTAATAGTCTTTATTTACACAGTGTTTTCATCAGAAGTCTCGATCAGTTTTAAACATAACCTTATGAAATTTGCTCTGTTTGGACTATAAATGCCATTAAGCACAAAAGAGAATAGAAGCACTGATGGACTAAATACTCATTCTCAGCAACATACTTACAGAAGCTTGCTTGTGTTTAAGTTTGTTAATGGTTAAGTTGTGTTGGGTTTGCTTTTTAATTTAGCAAATCGAGGTACTGGACTCTGCCTCTTTCCATCCCAAACTGAAAATGGATGCCTGCCTAAAAAAGTTCTTGACAAACCAGATCATAAATGAGTTGTTATAGATCACAACAGTCAATATAGCAGAAATAATAAAAACTTAGACATATGAGTAATTCTTCTCATCACCAAGTTATTGTGCATCAGCTGATCCATACATGGACATGTGGGCACTCTTAGCATATGGCAAACAAATTAAGGCAATTTATTGTAATTCTGTCTCATTATGGATTATGTTATCTGGCATTTGCTGATGGTCAAATGCATGAACAGGTAATGCATGGCAACTTGTCAATCCACATGTCTAAATCTAATATATATATACACACACACAGAGGCGGATTCTTCTGTTTCTCATTTCTTTCCCATTTTAAAGGCAGATACTGCATTTGTTTTTCTTCTTATCCTGAGATATTAAATTTACTTTTTTTCAGTCATCGGGTACCTCACCAGTCTTACACAGTTTCTCAAAAGATAAATTCATGTTTCGGAGATTCCTCAGCCAACTCTTTAGGTATCCTAGTATCCCATAAAAAGACCTCAGATTGAGTGAAGTATCGTCCAAGCTGTTCCCTTTCCCATCTGAAGGTGAATATTCATCTCTTTGCCATTCATATAAGTTACATATGTTACCAGCTCTTCTCACATGGCAAGAGTCAACTTTAGAAGATTTTCCTTTCGCCTTTGAGAAGACCCAAAGTATTCCCAAAAGACATCAAGGTATTAAAATCTCTCATTTATTTAACATGACAAGACAGCAGAACTCTGTATATGCCTACACAAAGTTGATAGATATGACTTTTTGTTGAGAAGACAGATGCTACATTAGTCAAAGCTCACACAGAGTCAACAATTCAATAGCAAACAGACCCAAATCCACATTTCCTAAATTGCTGCAACAGCCTTTCATAGAAAACACTCAAAACCACCCTGTTGGCAGGAGACTGGTCAGTTCCCTTGCTCATGGCAAAGCTCATGAAGGTTTCTCAGGTTTATCATTCCTCTCAGATCTTTACCAAAGGGCCAGTCCACTTGGTGTTTTGAACACTAAATGAATAGGTCTGCTCACAAAGCAGAGTCCCAGGTGAGATGCTGATAGAGTGACTGGTTGATACTTCTAGCAAAAGACAATAACCCAGCTGCTCACCCAGCACGGTGGGAGCTGAGCTATAGGATAGCCGACTGCCTCCGAAGTACACTCTGCCCAGTTTGAGTAAGGAACACGAACAGGGTCTCCCACTTCCAAGGAAAAGTTTCTTCACTACCAGACAGAAAGTCAATCTCTTGTTTTTCTCTCTGTGGCCAATGAAAAGTCAACTATTTTCTATAAGTGGGAGAGGGTTCTAGATGAAAAATCATCACAGAATAAACAACAAAATTCTGTAATACCTAAACATAAATAGCTTCAAAGGTTTGAAACAGGTGAGTACTCAAACTAGCAGGGTTACTGGTTATAACACACAGGGAAGGTTGGTTTTGTTTGTTTTTGTTTTTGGTTTTTTTTAATAAGGGCAAGCTAACTTGGTTAGATATCTACTGGGAGAAAAAGGTTCACATCTATGATTTACAATTAAAATGCACAATAAGAGTGCCTTGCTTACCAAGAACTGTACCTTCATATTCCTCATTTTTGACCACCTAACTTGAGGAATTTGTCTTGCAAACTGTTACTCCTCAGAGTACCTAGCCCAGTGGGAAACTACATGGGGTTTTGGTTTTGGTCCCATCCACTCCCCTCCCCAATCCCCCCCTTTTTTTTTTTTTGCTAGGTCAGTAAGATGAAATAGCTAAAGGGAACAAAAGCAGGGGAAAGGATGCTGGTAGTGGTGGGGCAACAAACCTCCACTACCCAAACCTCACTGCAAAGCATTACAAGATAACCCACCACTGGCCTAACTCCCTTGGTGAGTTTAATTTCTATTTTGTAATGCATAGCAATAGCTACGCGATGTAATGCTGTATCAGTTTAAAAGCAGAAAAGATATCTACTTCAAAACAAGTATCTCGCACTTACAATATTAATAATAAACCACCCACACATAAACACTTACTCAAGTAAACAGAAAAAATGACAGCTTTAAGATACATACAGTTGTGCTTAACATTTAAATGAAGTCTTTATTTTATTAAAGATAATTCACGTCACATTTTTCCCCTTCAAAGCACAAATTTAACTCCAGCCACAGTGAATAAGGCACGCCCCTCCGTCCGTACATTTTGATTTTATACTTACAATAGCTACAGACAAAGTTAGCTTACTGCAATCTCATTCAGTGTTAATTCCCTTGAAAATGTTCTTATTGGTGTGATCTGAGGCCCACAAGGCTCTCTTTGGTTGGCTTTAGATTAGGCTCTTACATAACTGTAACATCTGGGGCCCATTTGTACTATGCAAGTTCCAACAGACACAATTTCTGTGTGTATAAATTCATTTCTATTTAACAGATGCCTGTATTTTGGAAAAGCAGAACTGATAGGCAGTTCTGTTCAATTGAACATACAAGTTAATACATATTCTCCCAGAAAGGAATGAAATAAATAATACAATTATTTATGACATACACCCTTAATGTATTATAGTGTGGGGTTTTTTTAACTTCTGTGCTTTGCAAATTCATGTCCATCTCTGCACAGGCAATAAAAACCACAGCAGACCATTATTGCCACAGCTGGAACTACTGGAAGGGAAAAGGTCCAGGGTCAGTAGTCTTCTCCTACATTATTTTTATACAAAGTATCCAAAGTATTACATACTCTTTGTAAATTCTAGATTAATCTGTGATCTTCCTCAGGAGACAGCAAAGCAATCTAACACTAAGTACAAAGGACACAAAGTCCCATTGCATAGCCCACATGAAGCAATTGTCAATATGTGCGTATTTGTTTATATGCAACTCCACAGTGAAGTTTGGAAGAGATTGCTATCAATTAGTGAAAACACTCCATACAATAGCTTGTTAGGCTATATGGAATGAAGAAGTATGATGAACTTTTATAATCTACTTCCTTCTTAAGCATAATTTTCCTCCAGTGAAGAGCAGTTAGAATTTCTTGTAAAGTTGCATTTTTTTTCTACCGACAATAAAAACATCACAGAAGGATATCTACATTCATCCTTGTAATTGCACAAACAATAAAATATTAGCAGCATTATCTAAAATCCACTAAATTCTTGTGAAGAATTCACTATTACTACTGTAGAAAAAGCCTTGCTGAAATAAATAGATGAGCCCGAACTACTACCCAATAATGTGCACTGGTTTACAGGGAATCAGAAAATGGTCTTCAGATTACAGCCTCTAAGATTATATAAAAAATAGGTCAGTACAATTCATTAAAAGGACTAAAACCAAATTATTTTAAAATTATTTTTCAACTTTTACCTATAAGACTGGATTATTCACACTCTCATCTATCTATCTCATGTATTTTCATTATTTATCACAGAATACTACAGCCTACAAATACCTGAGATTATCTTTCTATACTGATAGAAGTTACAGTTTATCAGGCTGGCAATGCAGAATTTGCAGTGATTCTTTGGAAACAACAGCAGAGACTCCACCCATCAATCTAAAAGGCACTAGACTTTGCAATTCACGGTTCAACGCTACTTATCTGGATTAGGAAAGCAACTGCACAGCAATTAAGACACGTAAATAGGCTCAAGAAATCAATGTAGCAAAAAAATACTAACTTGCTCTTTTATAAGAGCAAACACTGTAATTCCTTTTTTTTTTTTTTTTTTTTTTTTTAAAGCATGGAAAGAACGACAAAAACCAGTCATACCAAGGTTAAACTACAATATATTACACACAGAGCCTACGTAGAAAGAAGATTAACAAGACTACAAAATAAAGCAATTAAGCATTTGGTCAGCTTTAATTGAATTCCCTTGTGCTCACTTACATACTCATATTCTGATTTCCAAGAGCTCCTACATTTTTCAGCACACAGACAGATGAATGTTTACTGAGCTGCTACCTTATATATATTTTTTTCTCATCTTTGTTCTCCTGAGTGTTCGGGCCGCAGGCCTCCTGCATTGCTCTGAAGCCTGTATTATTAACTCGTTCTTGGAATTTTCTGAGAAGCTTATCACTAGCATTTTTTATAGCTTCAAAAATAATTTATCTTCACAATAAGAAGCACAGTAAAATGAAGGGGGCTTTTTCCCCACTTTACAGATGACAGCTAAGGCAGGCAGAATACGGTCAGAAGGCACTGCTTGTTCTGAAGGCCATGGTATCTCCTCAGCATTTGCAATGTGAACATGCAACCTTTTTGTCATCTGTGGCACCAAAATTTGGTGTGTAAGAGAAAGCCTCCTGCTCCCAGCAGCAGCATTTCACCTCCAAGTAGTTGATAACAGCAAGAGATCCTCTTGCAAGGCCACATGTCTTTGGAAGGCATGCAGAATATTTGTCATGCACTCACAAAGTCACCAAAAAGAAGCTTTTTTTTTAAAGTAGAAGGATGGTGCTAATCAGTGGATACAACAGAAATCAAATACAGCCAAACCCCTTAAGGCAGAAGCGTCCCTCCTGTTGCATTTCGATCTCAAAGGTCAGTCCTCAGAAAAGAACTTGAGCCATCACAACCATCCCAGTGTAAGTTCAGAAACCGTATTTCTGTTGAGTAAATAACATAGGCAGCAAATGACAGAACTGAACTCAAAAAGCGAGTGGGCATGACATGTTCTTGGAATACAAATCCATTGAGAGCCAGTGAACACACATTAAATAAACAGTATATATAGTACCACTGTCACGGTTCTTGTACCACACTTAGTGGAGAATAAACTGTCTCGTGGAAGGGTATCACTACACACTTTGCCTGTGCTTATATTTCTCCTTATTTCTGCTACTGGCTACCATTGGAAACAGCTAGATAAATCTTTGGTCTAACTGGGTACAGCATGTTTTATGTCAAGGGCTAAATTAACAAATAAGGGGAACCAAGAGAGAATAAAAGATGCATGCTGAGTTCTTCAACTTTCAAAGTTAGCTTAAAGGCTGATTTGAAACGTAACTCCCAGGAAGCTCTGTGGTGCTAAGCTGCCCCTAAGGCTTCATTGCTGAGAGATGCCTTTGCAAAATCTTCCAGGGACAGAAGTTGATATTAAATATACTATAAAGTTTCATTTCCATTGCGTTTCTGTTTTTCTTTTTTAACTCTGGTCCTGTGTTTGTGATCAAGGACTTATCTTTCCCTCTGGTAAAATAAAAAGCAACCTCTTGTTGTGTTAAAACACAAATGCTCCAGAAACATCACACCCAAATGTGGGATACTAAGTGCAAGCAGTTCCTTTAGACGACTCTGCACAGGAGAAAAAAATGCACATTCAGGGAACTTCTGTGCATTTCCATTAAACTGCATAGGTCAGTACAGAAGTTAGTACTGTCAAGTACCAGGTTATGGGAAGGAGTTTTCCCTAGAGCATTAAACAGTGCTTTTGTTCATGAACTAGGCAGCGGAGGGACAGCCCGTGACAGCAGGAACTGCCCAGAAGGTTACATGATCTCTCCAAATAGAGACTTCAGCTGATAGTGTTATTTTATTTTCCTCCCTAATATAATTCAGCCCATTTCTTTCCCATGATTACTTCCCTAATATTCTCCAAGAGCCAAGGACATGATACACCCTACTTTTAAACCTGATTTTGCCCATAACCAGAAGTTACAGTAGACACTATCCTTCGTACTTAAATTTGCTGTATAGCCAATGTCAGTATTTTGTTTGAAAATTTTCATTTTCATCACACAACATATTTGTGAAAGTACTATTTTTCAAAAGCAGAAGACTATGGAGAACAATTTAACAAAAAGGACTCAATATTTTTTAAATGGATAGTGCAATGCCACTGATTGCATTTCAGATCAGCTGTACAGTAAAAAAAGAAAATTACTCTGCAAAACAGCCACTGCTCTGTGAAGTATCAAGCACACATGAGTTACAAATGATTGCTAAAACCTAATCTTGGCCATGCAAATGGCCATCTTTCATACAAGGGCAGGAACAGAAACACTTTTTCAAAAAACATGGAGGTACCTCCAAGGGTTGAAGGAAGATCAGGACTTTTCCTCCTGGCTCATTTGGCTCCTGGTCTACTCCTAGCAGGTAGCAGTGCAATCACTGCAGGTCCCCAGAATATAAATCAGTGACTACTAGCATGGGACAGTACTCCTGGCTCCTCTTATTGGGACCTAATGCATCAGACATGCCTGGACCATTCTCCTGAACCGAAGCCAACTGGCTTGGAGTTGCCCAAGTTGATAGTATTAAACTAACTCTTCCCCTTCAAAAGAGGATGACTGAATCCAAACCGCCCCACAGGAATACTACCTGGCCTGTGCTATCTCGCAAACGATGCCAAAGAGCTGCCTGGAAGACTGCATGTTAGTTCCAGCCAAATGCACACCAGGGACCACTCTGACAACTCTACAGAGTTGCACTCCGGTGCCAGGAAACCTCTGACACTCCTCAGCTCCCATGTACAGAAACAGCCTCAGCACTAGACAGCTTCAGTAACTCCTACTGGCAAAGCCAGGCCCCATATATGGCCACAAATGTACTATAAAGTGCACTTAGGTATTGTTTCACCATCATTTCTAAGCCAACTTAAGTGTTTCCGTTTTATATCCTCACCTGCTCATCTGGAGTTGTCTTTCAATCTGGCACCATACGGCATCAACCCAGACATCAACCTGTGATGCTAAACCTCTCTGGTGTCCTTCCGGAGACTCCCCTACATCCCTGCCTGGTGGGACAGCCAGCTGGCCCCCAGGTAGGCAGGGTCAGGCAACTGGCTGCCCGCACAGCGTGGAGTATCTCACACGGGTCTTAGAGGCTTTGAGACTTAATTTGAGCACCTCTAATATCGGCTTATTTCGGTTCTGAATCTTCTTCCTTTTTCACTTTAACTCAGTTAATTACTACCACAAGGCTTTGGTGAAGCATGTACACGGAGATTTAGAAAACAAAACTGTGGTGGATGCAGCACTGCCATTTAAATGCCTGGTTAGTTTAATGCAGTTGATGTTTGTTTAAGGCCTAGGTTATATACACATCCACCACACTTCCAGGCATTTTACATGTGGATTCAGGATTGCTGATGGCATCCATTAAGAAAAACACATATTTATCTCCCTGCAACTGTGGTTCTTTCTCTAAATCTCTTTAAGACCAATTTTTACTCATACTGACCCACACCAACCACTGTTTCCCTTTTCATCCCCCTTCCACACCAAATTTCATTACATTTTAGACACAGCAAATATTCAGATCAGTGTAACATAATACAAATTAAAGCACATGTTTGTTTCGGATCACCTGGAGAGAATTTCAAACTTTAAGGCTCCCCAAGGCTGTGTTCCCTCCTGTACAGATGCAGAGAGAACAGGTTTGGGTGGGGGGGTTGTTTTCCTTTGTTTTTTATTCTTGGCTGATAAAAGATTTCAGTGGCACAGCAAATCAGACATACTAAATCTGCGTGCTTCAGCTCCAGAGACTGGTCAGAAGCAGAAAGTAATCAGAAATGGGAATTAAGAGAATGATTTTGTGTCCCAGATCTGGGGAATGCCACAGGATTGCTGGGCAGAATTTAGACAAGAGACTATTGGAAAGAAGCTTCTAGAAAAAAAAAAAAAAAAAAGACAGAAAACCAAATCAAAACAGAACACAAAAGTCCCATTTGCTATTTCTGGTGCATATACCATATTTCTGGTACAGATTTTGGGATTAGCTCATGATACAGAGACATGAATACATTGTAGAACAGACAGAATGTGAATTATAAAGCAATTAGGCTGCTTGTGTAACAGAAATAAAAGAAGGGAAAGAGATTAAGGATGAAAAGAGAATGAAGCAAAACACAAGGATTTTCTACAAGAACACACTTTACTACAGAAACGATTTTGAACCTGATGCATGGTTGCAGCACGCTCAGTGCTGTCCTGCCCGTCCAAAACCCTCTGCCCGCCCCACAGCCAAGGTTGAGAGAGGGAGGAGGGACGTCCCTTTTCCAACTCCTGGACAGTAAAGAAACATGGAATTCATCTTTTATACCTCTCCCTGAAAGTATTAGAAACTGAAATCATTGTGCAGACTGCATTTCAATTATTACATATTTTGTTTCATTAATAGCACACAGAAGTCAGAGATGAAGCACTCTTCATCAGGCTGTGTTGTCTTCCATGTACCGTGTAAATGATGTTGGCAACACAGAAAAACAGAAGTTTACACAGTTTTGTGGTGCCTGACAACACTGAGCCCTGAGTTACAGGCATGAAACTGGTATTCGGTTGTGTGTGATTATCTGATTATTTAAATCCCAAATACCACTTTGGTATACCTGAAAACATTAAGATTCTCAACCATATCACCTTAAAGGAATATTTATAAATCAGATTAATTTTTAAGAATTTGATTATTCAGATTACTTCTGTTTTAAATTATAACTGCCTATTTCTATATCCACCTATTTTTCAACCATGGCTGTTACTCAAGCTGACTTAAAAGCTCACATTCAACTCTGGATTAATTCTTTTCTGTGTCTTTTCTCTGTTTCCATCTTCTGTCACTCACTTATGTACATCAGCATTCTCTTCTCCCTCTAGATCCCTTGCTGTTCTCACCACATTTTAACTTTTTTTTTTTTTTTCCCTAATTAATATGACTTTCCTTCCAATAGTCTTTTAATCCATTCTACTTCAACATACTCTGATGTTTTCCTGCTTTGACACTCCTTGAAAAACAAACAAACAAAACCCTGCAAGGGAACCCCTGCTCCAAATCCTACTCTCTTAAAACACACAGGAAATCAGATTTTAATGAAACAGCAGCAGAACTTTTGTTTTAAATACCTGAAACCTCACCTGAGATCTGTCAGAGAATATAGTTTCCTTTAAAAAAAAAAATCTTAATCCTTTTTTCCTTATGAAATCCAGTAGAGCTAAATAAAGATCCATTACTTGCAGAATTATTTCTGTAGTAAATCTATTAGATCAGCCCTGACAAAAATTAATTTGCAATGGAGAACATAAATCATTCAGGTACTTGGAAAAGTCAGGTCATTTGGAAGGTGCTACACTTCTAGTGTTTTTGGTTTAAAGCTTCTTTACAGGACTTTTTGTGACACATACCTTTTGATGGAGGGTTCAGAGCCCTCCTCTCTCTTTGGTTACGTATTTCTCATTATCTGACAGGCTTGCACTTCAGTCTGGGTGAGAAACAGCGCACAAGAGAACGGGAAGACCCGGGTATCAGTTTGCCACTGCCAAGTGCGGTACAGTCACGAAACAAGTCATGTCATGGCTGCAAAACTACTAGGTTTTAATTGTTTCTTTAAACCAGGACAGAAAGGCATTCTTGCTGGCAAGCAATACCATTTTAATTTTTCCCCTTCTTTGCATAGTGGGCTTACTCAAAGGAAGCAGAATGCTGCAATTCTGTTCATAAACAACAACAACAACAAAATCACTGGGTTTATTGAGCCATCGAGGGAAATTTCCATAGAGAACAGAAAAACTAACTTTTCATTACATTTTTTATTTTTACAATTTACTCCTTGTCATGGTGTGAGAGGAAATTCAAGCACAGTGGCGTTTTAAGTAATCATTTCGACCCAGAACTTAGTCCCTTGCACAACCCATCCACCTCGCTGGCAAAGGCCGTGCGCAGGGAGCGCAAAGGGAGGGTTTGATTACAGCTCCTCAGCCTTCTCCTTCAGCAAACTGCCTCCGATAAGCACAGGCGACACATGGCACGCGTTTGTCCTGACACCGCTCCGTGTATGAGAGGAGTCTCCTGCCCACCCGTCCCAGCGTGCCTCACAGTGATTGTTTCTTCCTAAGGAGATTTAGGCAGTTTGCGTCAATCAAGGATTTAACAATAGACATAAATGCCATCCCCTCTTAACATAAACAAACAGCTGCCAGCACCTTCCTTGATGAGCTAAGGGTGCAGGGGCGGCTGGCAAAAATTACAAGAGTTAGTCATTTCTAGTGTATTCTCCCCTTTTAAAGATACTACACAATCTTATCATTTAATCATAGGACTGATTTTGAAGGTCCTAATTTTTGTGTGGTAGCAAAAAAATACTTAAAAATACTATAAAGGCAGACGTAAATAAAACAGGAATTCTTATGAATCATAATATTAAATGTTCAGAATGACATACAGAGTACAAAAACCATTAACAGAGTAAGCACAGGCAATCACTAAATGTTTTTCCAACTCCAATTGTCTAAATGAGGAAACAGATAAAACTCAAATAATGAATTATTGTATAGGGCTTGCTCCTTGGTCCGTGAAGTAGAGTATAACTATATCAGAACGACAGCAGAAATCAGCATCCACAAGTCACAGGGCTTCAAGCCTTGTCAGATCTTCTTTTTGCAGTGAATAGAATAATAATACTTTTTAAAAAACTTGAAATTAATTGTTTCAAATCACAATATCAACACAAAACATGCTTGATTTTGCAAGCAATACCTTCTGCTTTTTAAACCTGTCCATGTGCAACACATACTTACAAACAGGACAATTACATAATGGAATTATGAATTCTTTAAAAACTGGCTCAATCATTCCCACAATGAACTTCAGGAAATTAGCATGAAATGAGCAGTTTGCCAGATGCCCAGCAGAAGGCAAATGAGGAAACATCCCTGCCCCACAAACGATCTGCCACTCAGCAGCTCGCCAGCAGGGCTGGATGAGTTTCTCCTGATCTCTCCTTTCCATGCTCTTCACCACCAGCACAAAAGTGCAATTTTTTTCCAGGTAGAAATGCAGTGGCCAAAATACAGCTGACATATTGTCTTATTTCCTCATAAAATAGTATAAATCCAAGTACTACTTCTTTGCCCTAGATTCTCCTTTCAATAAGCTGTTTGGTAGCAACCACCAAACACCATTAAATCAGTCGCAGTCATCCCTTCAGCGACAGTTCCAAAAGTTCCCTTCACGATGTTAGAAGCTTATTACAATTATAGCACCTCTTAGCACTTGAACTCCTGATCTGATTTCTTAAAAATAGCAAAGACTCACAGATCAAAGGAAAATAACAGTATTAATGCTATTTAATCAGGTCCAATTTATTCTAGCCTCTTGAAGCAGAAGGTAGCATGCTCCATATTCTATTCTACATTCAGACTGACTCAAAATTTAAAGCTGTGTCTTTGAATATTTTGTTCTGACACTGTTAAACAGCAATCTCGGAGGTGTGCAAAGCCCTGTGCTAACATTTTGAGGTAAAGCTTGTCCTTAACTTCTCACATTCTTCTCCTGACAGGTTTTGGGACTCAAATCCAAAAGTCTCGCTGTGAGTTTCTTTCTTGCTATGCCCCTGCAGAAACAGGGATGGTTGTAGGACCAGGGGAACTGCCTCGCAGGCTCAGCACCTATTCTTCACCCTGTGGCTTCCTTAGGAGCCTTCTTGCTTTTCTAGAAAACCTCTGTAAACCGCATCCAATTATGGTCTAAGGATGTTCTCAGAAACCTTCAAAACTCTTGGCCCTGCTCACTGTGTACTATTGCAGGGTTTCTTAGACACAATTAGAATGAGGTGTCTTTCTCTTGAAAGCAGCGTCCTAAACATATACTAAATGTCTGAAAACAAAACAGATGCTGTGACTTAGTAGAACAATTTTGTCAACACATCATCTGATTATCCTTTTATTCTTTTTTTTTTTTAAAGATAAAGGGGTATGAGACCGCTCCTACCTGGGGAAAAATAATGCCACAAACATACCACAGAGATTTAAAACTAAAATGGCAATCACTGGGACAGTTCCTGTCCTCACTTATGCTCACAGAATCCTAATAAACACCAGGCAGAATTTGGCCCGCTGTGCAAGCCCCATCTAATCCCTGCACTGTAGTCTGCCACACCAGAAGGTTATTCCTTGAAACACTCCCCAGTAAGCCAGATAATTCTAGAAATGACATTTCAATGCCACTGAATCAGTTTGCCTAGCGCTATGATCATCTAAGCCTTTTCCACTTGACTGTACTTGTATTACAACATAGAAGTTGTGACAATTTCTTTTTTGAGAAAGAAATCAAAAAAGACTACAACTATTTTGGGCTGTAGATTGGGACACCCATTTGGAAATAACCGAGTCTTTGCAAGGGTAGCGTTTTCCCTCATTTATTTTATGTCTACTAGCTACATCTCAAATTATAAAATGCAAGCAGAACATTCAGAGAGTATCAGAGAGATGGAGTACCATCTAATGTGTAAGATAAAAATAATGAACCTATTTGTTTAGTGTCTTAGGACTGCATTAAAAATGAGACACTGGAGCACCTACAGCAGAGCAGCTTTTTTTACGATATTTATCTCCTGGCTCACAGATAAAGGACCTGTGAGGGCAGAGGAACACAGGGAGAAGCAGTGGATTGAGCATCCCAGAGACTTCTGGAGCAGAGCTGAGGAGAGTTTAGATTAGGTCATGTCATTGTCCCAAGGCTGATGGCTCAAGGCCATTTTGCATCTCCTCACCTGAGCTGCACTTACTGCTCATTATCTGTAACCCAGGATATAAGGCTGAGGGTTTAGCATAGGAAACTAAGCTTTATGATATAAATAAAAACAGATCCTGCAAATAAATAGGTCTTCTCTAGTAAATGGAGATGAGTTCTATAAACATTTCCAAGTTCAGCTGCTTGCTGTGCTGACACTATAATCTATGTGGAATAAAGGGCAATCTGCAACAGTGCAGTCTCTGGGGAGAAGCACTCCAAATTCAGTCTCCGATTTCCCATTTATGCCTTGTAGGAATTGAGCAGGCAAGCTTCTGCACCAGGTCCAGGGTTTCATGCTCTTTGGCAGCCTGGCTTTACTGGCTCCATGTTGACTTCCAGCCACATACGCAGGCGAGGAAGAGCTCACCTGGCTGTGCTTGCTATTGCTTCACAGCTCTGCAAAATGGGCAGCTCACAGCAGGGCTGAAAGGAGATGCTGCTCTGCCCGATGTTAAAGCATATTATGCAGACAAATACAGTCATACTTTTCAGGGTGTTCCTGTCCTCATGACATAAGGGACGTGCCTGACAATACATATCTCTTCATTTTCACAGATACCTCTCCTCAGAACACCTGGGTACCATTTAAAGACCACTTATTTTGTTACAGATTGTCATGGTTTAGCCCCAGCTGGCGACCAAGCACCACAGAGCCACTCGCTCACCCTCTGCCCCCAGTGGGATGGGGAAGAGAATCAGAAGGGCAAAAGTAAGAAAACTCATGGGTTGAGATAAGAACAGTATAATAATTGAAAGAAAATAAAATATTATAATAACAACAACAACAAAAATGGTGAAAATGAAAACAACAAAAAGAGGCACAAAACCCAGGAAAAACAAGCAATGCAACCACTCACCACCCACCAACTGACGCCCAGCCAGTCCCCGAGCAGCAATCACTGCCCCCCCAGTTTCTATACTGAGCGTGATGCCATATGGTATGGAATAGCCCTTTGGCCAGTTTGGGGCAGCTGTCCTGCCTGCGCTCCCTCCCAGCTTCTTGTGCACCTGGCAGAGCATGGGAAGCTGAAAAGTCCTTGACTGGTATAAACACAACTGAACAACAACTAAAACATCAGTGTGTTATCAACATTATCCTCATAGTAAATCCAAAACACAATACTATAGCAGCTACTAGGAAGAAAATTAACTCTATCCCAGCTGAAACCAGGACACAGCGTATTTTCCAACTTCACTCATTTTTTTCACTTGTCGTCTCTTGCCTTGTGTAAAATACTGAAATTTAGTGTTCTTGGTAAAACTTATTTGTAACTCTGCCAGTTATGAGACTACTATGATTTTTGGTTTTTTACTAGTAAAGCAGTAATGTAAAAACCTTTAAAAAACATAGTATAGCAGCATAAGGAAATTTGTACCTGCTACATAGCACTTCATACTTCCTTAAAGACAATTTTAGTAAGAAAAATAAAAGACTATCAAGTCAACTAAAGATTTAAGTATGTGGTTTTCTTCAAGTCTGACAGATATCTGAACAAATACTTAGGCAGATGTGCAACAAAACAGATTTTGGTGAGTATTTCATTATTTCATATTCAACATAGACCAAGTTTTTTAAAGTTGTCTCAGTAAATAAACTGCGTATGAGTGCACCAGAATTTTCTAAGGTCTGCTATAACAACACCAATAAAGTTTCATAAACTAAGAACCACAAAAGAACACTGAATTTCAAGTGTAACACTGACATAGAAACGTTGAAAGACTTTTAGCATGCCCCTCACCACATGATGTATCAGCCCAACTGTCTGTTAAAGACCAGGGGGGGATTCCTTATCATCAACTGGCATATGATAAAGTTATATCATAAAACACTGCAGCCAACTATAAATATCTCTGAAGCTCACGAAAATCCTTAGAACGGGGTCAGGTCAGCAAAGGTTTTGTGCAACAGAATAAGAAAATACTTCAGAGCAGAGAAAGAAGTGAACTTCAAGGTCATTTTGATGGAGCAGCCAAGGCCACTTTTCAGAGGAACTCAGGATGGTGTTTCATCCTTGGGATTTTAATACAACTACTTTAGTATTTTTTTTCTTACATGTGTGATTCAGACTAATCTACTCAGATTTACTAAATAAAATTTAAAAGACATGTTCTTACTATAATCTCACTAGAATTCATCTTGAAACTGGGACAATACAAAATATGGAAGGATAAAAACATCAAGTGCTGCCAGCAGCATAAACTCACTTCATGGCAGGATTTTGTAGAAAGTAGAAGAAAAGAGCAGATTAAGGAGCTGATTCTGCACCTTCCAGCACAGGCCAGCGAGAGGCCCTGGAGGCTCCCTGCCCATAGCCACAGCCAGCCCAGGCAGTCTGGGTTTAGATTTCTAAAGCACATAGAAAACTGCAATTAAAACATCTCTCTCCAAAAAATTTAGGACCTGAAAAATATGACCTTTAACTTTCCCAACCAGTTTTCAGCTCAGTGCTCTGCAGCCCATTGCCATATCAGCATGGACACTTCATTTCAGCATGCCTTTTCACTCTGAAATACATTTGATGATTTCATGTTTTCTTGTGTCAAACTACATGTAAAAGAGAAAATCAGAAGCTCAGTAAAAATAGCCATTAAAGGACATCTCAAACTATAGTTTTTATAAGGGCTGAAATCTTTCTGGCACAGTATACAAGACACTATGGAATGCTTTAAGCTTGGCATAATCCTAATATTTGTTACAGAGCATTTTTAGATTCAATTATCCTGACCTTGAAAAAAGCATAATTTATGGACAACACTAGAGAACCCACCTGTACAATCTCCTGTCACGATAGGTGGTGCCAGTTACACTTGGGCACAGTTACACTGAGCTGCACATTCAGAGTAATGCACAAGGGAATATCGAAGCGTCGTACTTGGCTGAATTTTGAGCTGCCCCCCTTGACTACCTTCTGGAGTTACTGGCACTTCAGGCCATTTCGACTGGATCCATATCCAGCTGTGCCAGGCGGGTGAGGCCCATGGTAAGGTACTGCACACTCATGAAGGATGGGAAGCACCAGATCCAGAAAAGGATCTGGCAAGGGTAGAGGCCAAACCCAACATTTTGACCCTGAAAGCTCTTTCCTACAAGACTCTGAAGTTTCTTATGGGAAAGCAGCATCTTACTCTTGAGACAAACAAGAGCTCAGCTCTTAACGTTGAGATCCCAGAATATCTCTGCCTCGTTCCCCTGCCAGACTTCATCTGGCAGCTTCAGAACATGCACAAACAGGCGTGAGCTACTGCAACAAGACTTAAACATGTGAAAGATTGAGTCCCAAATACATAAAAAGTTTAGCAGAGTAAAAAAAATGAACATGCATCTGTATGAAAAGTAGGCAAAATCAGCAGATTTCAAGCACCTGGTCTGCCAGACTGAAAAGCAGGAAAGCAATGCTGAAGATCATGTTCTATCACTCCTAGTTAGAGCTGCTTGAATAATTCATTTTTGGGAGCAGGGGCCAAATCAGTGTCTTGTAACATTATGCAAAGTCTTGTACAATACTAGGAACACACCCAAATTATTTTTATCAGTTTACTTTTACTGAAATGCAAGTACAAAATTAATCATTTGGGGTTAAAAAAATTAATACTTTAAAAAGTGATAGGTCTAATTCAGGACTCAGTTTTAAGAAATGTCTGAATTAAAAATGTATGTTACAAGTACAACCTCTTGTCAGAAACTTACTCTTATTTGGGCCTGGGCAATGTACTGTGTCATGAATGCATTGATGATTTCCCTTTGCATCTCAGTAACAGTTAAACGTATCTCCCATCTGCCAGACTGCTGAGATTTCAGTTTCAGCTTCCCTACTACATACTCGTTACCACAGTTAATATTAATTGGTAATCAAACAGAAAAGCACCTGAAGCAAAGAAACAAGACAGAAATAACCTTTTTATTCCGACCAGGCAAAAACTGAGACATGGTAATAGGGCAGTATGTTTACTTTTTATGTTTACCCTATACATAATAAAAGACTTAACCAGCCAGAGTGCATAGACATTTTTCATTAGCACCTTTGTTTTTCAAATGGAAGATGCTTTGTTATATGCAAAATTGCATTAAACAAGCAAAATTACTTATTCATACATTTGCATAAACATTTTCCATGGTTTGCACAAAACTTGACAGCTGTGATTTGCTTTACTCATGCATAAATAACAACAAAATTGGCCCAAAGACTTTTACTTCACATTTTAAATGTGAAGCGTAACAGGGCAAAGGAAGAGGTTATCACTTCCAGCAATACTGAAAAACCACTTTGCTCAGACCTAATAAAAAACCCAATAGGCAAGAAAACAGGATAAAAAATGTTAACAAATAAAAAATTAGGAAATTCCTAAATCTCGGGAGATTTGTACCTATTGACCTCAATGCTGACTGGGACATAACTATAGTTACAGACACTAAATCAACAGATATTTCATTTAAATGATAAAGAGTATTTTAAAATAGTTTGAGAACTTAACATTTCAAATATCCAAATATTTGTATATTTGGATAATATCCAAATATTTGAACTATTCACAACTTTTAAATAAATTAATATTAAAATTGAAAGCATTTCAAAATACTTTTAGAACTTTACAATAATTAAAGTATTTTAAAATACTTTGGTTAATTACTTCTACAATGAAACTTTAAGACATTTTTAGAAGTCTACTGTCAGTACTCATCATTGGCCTGAATTTCCTGAAGGTTTATTAGTTGTGTCTTTCTATAACCATTTCTAGCTATTCAAAATGCATGCAAACATAATTTGTGCTTTAGTCTAGGTGACTACACTGTGCTGAATGAAAGGCAGGCTCCTCATCTGAGGGGATGATTTTCTTCAGATTTCATCAACACTTAGGAGGGAGGATATGGAAGAAAATGACTTGTATGACCTTTGCCTTCTTGCACTATCAAGTCTAGACCATTTAAACACTTCAGTCAAAGTATCCTCTTTAAACAGTACAGGCTTTATTTAGACAATAAGCTGCTCAAGCCAGATAGGTTTCTTATTTGCCTTCAGCATGATACGCACATTGGTTACAGCTGTAAATCAAAACTACTTTTGGAGTAAGTTCTACAAAACAATACTGTAACATTATTCTAAAGGTCAAAATTGAACCATAAAGTGAAAATCTTTCCATACTAAGTCTTAAACATTTAGAGTTAGAAGGAAATAAGTAAAAATAAATCTTAAAAAATCAAATAATAATCTTAAAAGAAATCTAGCCAGCAAAATGTATTCCTTCCTATCCCATGGAAATAACTAAAAATTCTGCAAATTTTTCAGATTTAAAGGTTAACCACCCCCATTGCGATTGTTTCTTTGTTTTTCTTTCATTTTTATTTACAACTTTTCAAAAATTACTTGGTGTGGGGGTTTTTTTACTTGTATAAATCAGGACAGATTTTGGATAGCAGTCTCTTGAATTTCTAAATATTTATTTAGCGAGTTGCTAAAGGTAGCGGAAATTGTGTTACCATCCTTCTGCCAAAAAAAGTTTAACAGCATTCGGGGTTAAGCACAATATGGCCTTGACAGTAGTTTGCTGTCTTGTACCGGAAGGCATATAGCATAGCACAGGAAAAGAGCCTTGAGGCATTAGTGTAATCCTCGGAGGTTAAAGTAGGAAAGCTAAAATTATTTAATACATTTTAAGCCCATAGTACAGTAAATGGTCTGTTGCTAGGAAGCAATCCTGGCTAAAAATACAGCTCTTGTTAATATGCTGACTTTATGTCTAAAAAGTGCCAGAACCAGGTCTCGCTGAAGGTATTTCTGACACCCCTCCCTCCTCTCGTTCAACAGACTCCCCGATTCACATTCATGAACATACGAAGCTGAAGTGCTCCTGAGCCTGGAGGTTATGTTTGACCAGGAAAAGGCAAGTTGAAAAGATGTGTGATCTTTACTAACATCTTCTCAGGAGTGCCCACATCAGGGCAACCACGGAAATAACTAAAAACTCTCCAAAATTATCAGTTCTGATCCCCCACTCCGACCATGGATTGGCCACCCATGAAAGAAGACTTTCTCCACCAGACACCCCAGGCCCCAGGGATAGGCTGACTGCCTGGGGACTTGTCCTGGGGGGAACCAAGGGATGCAGTGAGCAGTCCCAAACCCCACCCTATATGCTATGATAAATTCCCATTAATAACTGGCATTTGCCCTGTTCTGTGAAAACAAAAGCATTCGGCTGTCCTAATTTACAGCTGTAAACAGATGAAGCAATGCTCATTCATGCAAATTAAAAATTAAAAACCTCAGAAACAGAAAGCAGAACTTGGCAGTAACAATGCTGAGGAGTTGCACCCATTTAGCTAGAGAACCAACCAGTTCTCTAGTAATACTGGACCAGTGAGTTCAGTACCATTAAGGAACACAACATGCCAGAACTTGCCATGCTTGCAAGGGATGAAAGTGCCATGAACACCTGAAAAATAGGAACTCAGTCCTTACAGGAGGCTCTGGATGAAGTCACAGTTGTTACACTTTGTGCAACAGATCCACTCAGTCACATTTCAGAGGATTAACAATATTTTAATGGCAGAGTAAAACAAATAACCCTAAGCACAGAATTGCAAAGGCATCATGAAGTACTGTAAACAACTTGAAGACTGATCACAAAATACTACACCTGTCTATTCTACAGTAAATCTTTACTGAATGCATTCTTTAAGTAAATTGTGACACAAAACCTGTGTTTCTAGCAGCTAGTGTCCCTGAAAATGAATGTACAAGTAGAAATTGATAATGGCCTTAAAAAAGCCAGTAATAATGTATATTTTTTTTAATTACTAGATACCTTTCCTATTAATAATTACTGTTATTGCTGAATTATTTCGTAATTCAACTTTGGTTTTTTATGTTTTCATTCTATGGTCCTTTCTCCTTTCTAGGTGGTTTTCTGCTAGAAAGGAAGATACATAGTTTTTGACTGCAAAAGTACTTAATTTACTTTACTACTCTAACCCAAGCAGCTGCAGTTTAATAGGCAGCGTTAAGGAGGAAAGGTTCAGAGCTTTGGTATGACTTTTTTTCCCCTTAAACTAACTTATAATGGGAATCAGTCACTGTCTCAAAGAGCGCGGGATCAGATGAAGGCCCTGTTGTCTTCCGGTGTCTTAAATGTTAAGCCCTGATTCTAAACATTTGCTATTCCCCCTGGTTTCTTTTCTGAACACACTGGATAATGCAGAGGAGAGCTGGAACACCTCTGATGCCTTTGCAAGGCCCCAGCTCATAAATGGGCCAAATCCTTGCACGAGAAATGGCCCACCATGGATGCTCATAGTTAGTTCAAATGAGTTTAAGATAAAAATAATGCAAATATTTCAGCATTCCTGAATGTCCTCTGCCCTCTGGATGAACCTTCTTCACTTTCATGGGCAGTCTCCCTTTTCACATTCTCAACAGGTTTATTTTTTTTCCGTTTCTTCTGCCTCAAGTAGAGAACAGCCTGGCCACCCTCTGAAATGAGAACCAAGTTTTTCCCTCTCCAACAAGTAGATAAATCTCTCTGTTATGTTCATAAACATTACATTTGGAGTCATGCACTTATTGGTTAGTAAACAGTCCTTTGCATCAGTGAGGTATAAAACTCTCCCTTTTCTCTACAATGACTACTTGGCATCTTTAGGGAAGAATTTTTTCTCTTTGGACTTTATAAATTCTCAGTGACTGCACATTATAGCCACACAAGATGCAAACATCTAACTAGGCTAATTTTTGTGTAGCTTGATACAAGTGCATGGCCAATACAAGAATTAACAGGAATCAATCATTTTGGAAACACAATGGTTTTGAATGGCTTTTCCTCAACCTCCTCCTTTTAGTCAGGCACACTCATACATAAGCAAAGTCCTATCAGAATGCATGCATTAAGTAGTTAATTATGGGCACATGCCAGGTCTGGTTTTTAAAGACTGACTGCAGTGAAAAACACTAAAGCAGTTTTTGCTGTCTGGATGTGAGGAATTATCTACGGATTTTTACAAATTACACAGTTTGGCAAGGCTTGAAAATTTCAACCTAAACTACAATTTTAACAGTGCCACTAAGTCTCTTGTTAGTGATGGATGGACACCAAAACGTAATGTTTCAGAGATATTTTTACCCTTTGTTTCCAAATATGCTTCAACATTATTACCATTGTTAATATTTATCTTCTCCTATGTGCATTATATCTGAAATAATTGTAGAAAGTTAACTCTCCTCTTTTTCACACCACAGTGAGATTTGGCCTTGAATCTTCAGTAGTTCAATTTGCTATGCAGTTTTAGAACTGTAATACACAGCAACATAGCAACAATACAATGGTTAATATAACTATCCAACAGCTATAAAATCACACTGCTAAAACCCACCAGTATGGCATGAGCACACTACACTATGTCAAGAATAAATCACCTATTAGCCCTTGAAGAAGAGCCTGAGTTCAAAGACCACCATACAACATTATAATTAACTAATCTGGATTGCATGGGTTATTGCAAAAGAGCTTTTTCATTCCGTTTCCTTAAAAATGCAGTATTTACAACAGAGAGTTTATTTACACCGTCACTAGGAGAACACCAGTTCCCAGAGCCAACACGTTCATTACTCATGATGTAACTCGCAGCATGAGGAGTTCCTTGAAAACTGTATACTACAAGAATACAGTAGTTTACATTAGTGTGGGAACATACCACATTTCTCATAGGATTCAAAGTATTTCCCCTAGCAACAATGAATCTATGGAGAAAGATACACGGGAGTAGCTAAAAGCATTGGCTGTGAGTGAAAAGAAATCCTTAATTCACTATCGTGAGCTAGTCTAGCACTGCTCGACTCGTAAATATGCAGAAATTACTCCGGTAATTTCAAAGGAGGTACTTTAAAACCAAACCAAATACTTTGTCCCTTGGAAAAGGCCACCCACAAAATGTCTCTTAAAATAATCTCTTTCAAATTTACCAAGACGTTAAGGGCAATTTACAGGAAAGGCTGCAATTCAAAAGCCATTTCTTTGTGAGTGCTTGAATCACCCACAAAAATAGTTCAAATTAAAACCCTCATGCTTACTTGGATCTGATCACTTAGCACGTCATTTTCCCACTAGCAGTTACAATTTGGAGAGGTACCTCATTTACCCCTCAACAGGTGAACCCTTCTCTGTGACCACTGAACTGGTCACGCATGTAACAACGCATAGGAAACCCTATCGGTAAGGTGGTGGAAGGCTATGTTACCTGCGCAACACTGTCAGACATGCCAAAATTGGGACCTAGTGGGGAAAAAAAAAAAGTGATTAGGGGAGGACTGCTAATTTGGGTGAGAATGAGGGTGGGAAAGGGGAAGAACTTGGGAGGAGAGAAGGGAAAATAAGGGTTGGGAAATAGATGTGGTGACTGATGGTTTTTGGGGGTGCTTATCAAGCAGCCTGAGACCTGATCCCTGCATGTCAGGTCCTCCCACAGACAGCTTAGAAACGATGACACTGGATTAAACAGCCATGCTGCTAGGCTATCAACAGTGACTGGCTTTGCTTCACACAGAGAAATATCTCCCCTTCTCACACCAACCTCACTCCAGTCATGCACACCAGCTAAATGCCCCACTTGGGTTTCCTTCCCAACCCTGCAGACCGGGGCGCGAGCACAGGGACAGCAGCCCTGCTGGCTCCTACTGGATCACTGGTTTTAATAATAGAAAATAAACTTCCCATTGGTTTTGGAAAGATGGTTTTATTGGTTTTATTTATTTAAAAAGACTGCCAGTCCAACAGTGGTACAGAGGTGACTGACTGATCATGTGAGATCATCTGATGGAGGAAAACAGACCCCAATAATGCATGCATTGCAGTGCAGCCCAAGCCCACACTCTCTGTCATCCCTAACACAGGTGAAAAGACTGAAATGCCTGCTCTGGTGACAGGGTAAAAAGACGTTGTGTGACTGATGTTATTTTACTTATCAGAAATACAGCATAATCATACCTAGCGTTGCCCTCACACAGGGCAATACACGTTATACACGTTATATACACACGTTATACAGCACACAGAGGTTACATCAGAACAGTTTTACTACTTCAAACATTCAGAGATAATTTCTTACCCTTATATGACAACATTGAGGACGTGACAGAGCTGATGACATTTGAAATGATACTTGAGAGTACAGTTTGTTCAGAAGAAAGTTGGAAAGTCAATTAAGAGATTTTGCTCTATCTTTGTGTCATTTTGCCAGGAACTAAAGAGCACAGCCCTGGTCTGCCCTGTCCCCTCTCCTGCTGCTTTGTTGGCTGTAGCACTGGGAACACTTAGAAATTTCTGGCAATCTGACACTTCTCAACTTACTCTTCATGTCAAAGCTCGTAAGAGAACTTAATTAAGTTTATGAGCTTTTGTAAGTGACCTTGCAAAAGTGCAATTGTCAGCACCGAAATAGCTGGCATACAGCTTGTTTAATTTCTGTTTACAATGGGAAAATCTCCTAATACAAGTCTCTGTGATACTGAAAAACATTTTACAATTTAAAAAAGAACAATAAGAATTTGTCAAAACTCTTAAAAAGAAAACTACCTAAGTGAAACCAACTAGAGACATTAATATTACATTAATAGTACATTAATATTACATTAATACTTTTTAATGGTTGAAATTACATATGAAATTAGATGTTTTGTTTATTTTTCACAGAAGAATACAATTTCTCAGTTGCTGAATTGCAAAGATGCTTTAGTTGGCAAAGGGTGATTATGTTTTTTTCTTCTTCTACAAAAATCTGCTCCTAAAAATATGTTCTTTTAAGAGAAAATTAATGTCCGCTCTATAGTTATATTTTGCCTCATTAGCATTATTCTCTATCAACTGTTAATGACCCCAAAGAATATCACCGTGTATTAATGCCTTCCAAGTATGGTATTCTAACGCATTTCTGCACACCAAGAACTTAACACATTCCTGTTTTGCCAGTATTCCAAGAGAGACTACGTCATTAAACAAAACCTTGCAATAGAAAGCATGGTAAAAGTTAGAAGAAAGCACACTCTTTCCTAAGTGATCAACCAAACAGAACCAAAAAATTAGTTGTCTGGTCTGTGAGAAACATGTCATGGTATATGACCAACCACTGAATCTGCAAATCAAGGTTTTGATGAGAAGCAGCCATGAGTTCTTGAATTTGGGAGTTGTCTCATGGTGCATATTCATCTGTCTGAAACAAAGCAGGGTGTATTAACTGCTGCTCTAATTTCTGACAACTAAAAAAGCCCATAATGACACCGAGGCATTCCAGTAACATCCCATTTTCACCAACAGGCAGGAACAGCTCTAGTACCAGACTGAGATGATGGTTGATAAAGAAGAAGCAATTTGTCAGAAGGCGTCATATCTGACCCATGCCTTCTAATAAGAAATAAATAAAGAAGTAGATATGCAACAGCTGAGATAACATTACTTTGATTTCCCTATTCCCTTTGTGCTTTTGCGATTTCATTCTGGTTCTCCTGATGTCTTTAGACATTCTTGCGTCTTTAGGGAGGAACTTTAACTTCGGGGACAACTGAATGTCCCTTACTCCTGAATGGCCCTTGTTAGCCAAAGAAAGAGTAAGCCAGAGCTTTTGTTACGTGTAGTTTAACAACAGGAAACCACATTCAGAAGTGCAGCAATGAAAAAATCTGTAAAATAACATCTTGCATATTAGTGCACTCAAAAGACCCAACATGACTACACTCCATTTTGTTTATAACAGCATCCTCTATTCTTAGTCTTAGAGAGATTATGTTCTTTAAATGCATCTCTCAAATAGTTTACTAGTCTTATTTCAAGAAGTAACATTTACTGTTATTTAAAAACATTACTCACAGTAAGAGTACCTAGTGCACTAGACAGTGCTTTATGTAGTTCATGGCCTCTTTTTTTTATTGTCTCCTGTGGTGCATATGGATTCTTTATTCAACACGGTGGATACAGAGGCAAATCTGCCAGTAAAACCTCAGAATAACTGGAAGACTCAAGGAAAATCATATCAAAAAGTGTAATTCACTCTTTGCCACAGGGTAGATTTCAAATTGGAAGCAAGTCTTCCAGTGAAAGAAAAAGCCCACAAGACAGTAAAACCTGCGAGTACTGAACATAGATGTGCCCTGCAATAAAATAATTCACACTTGAAGAACATGGTATTCGTTTGAAATGCTGAATATTCAGAAATTGAGGTGTTGCTTGCAAAGCACCTCCCATTATGTTCTAAAAATCCTGACAATAACAAGATATTATTACAGTCACTATCAAAGTGCCCGTAGAAGTTTATAAAATTAAATTTACTTAATAAATTCTCCTAGAGTTGGCTATGAATATTTTGCAATCAAGAACTAGGTTGCTTGGAAATAGGGCAAGAATTCAATATGCTGTATCCAGTAGAACTGAATCTATTATAGTAGCCTGATACTTATTTACCGAAGCCAACATGAAGTGAAGGAAATTAGGAAGCAGCGACAGTGGGAAGTAGGACATAACGGCAATCCCTTAGGCCTCTGCGGAGAAGGCATCACTGACAGGCACTAGGCACAGGTCTGGATTTTTGAATTCTTGAAGCCTAAAGCTTTTACAGCTGTATTTACTTCTTAGCTGTTTTGGGTTTGTGGTTTGTTTTTTTTTCAGGGCAAATTATTTTGAATCTCTAATGTCCTTTGAATCTCTTCTCTCATTTCCAAGATGTTCTTGTGATTGAAAACATTTAGGAATCATGTATAATGGAAAAGAGAAAGATCTGCATCGCCAGTGTGTATCTTGGGAATGTAACATATGCTTCCACATATGTAACTTCTTTGCATGTTATTTGTACACATATTTTTTCTGTGTGACGTACCTTTGCATATCATTGCCCAGATTTATCTAGTCTAGTAATCAACTGTTATATTCTGTTTTAAGAAGGGATGATGCTGTTTTCATTCTAAAGAGGACGTCTTACTGAACCTCAGGAGGCAACAAATAAACACTTCCTAGTAACTAGGTAAGTATATCCTTGATGATCATTCAGAGAAACTATGGTAAATGTGGTTTGGGGTTTTTTTTGTTGGTTTTTGTTCTGTTTTGTTTTGGTTTTTTATTGTGGCAATTTTTATCATAGTTCTTTCTACCACAATAAATAATAAAAATGAATGCTTTACTTGGTTTAGTTTTCTGCACAGTATTACATTCAGATTGGCTCCAAATACTCAAAAATTATTTCCACATGGGAAATCCTGCCTTAGTTTCCTTCAAGAATAGGCTACCTAATGAAAATGAAACTTAGGAAGGCTTTCAATGTAATCAGTAACCCTTATGAATTCAGTATAAAATGGTTAATGGTTAGATATAAATATCCTCTTATGAATTAGTATAAATAGCAAAAAATAAACAGATACAGAAAAGCTTGAGCATATAATTTGTAAAATTCCATGAAACTCTGATCAACTGTATCCAAAACTTTATGACTAAAATATGGACACATTTCTTGAATATTTCTTATGGCATGCATAACTTTTGTTCAGCATCACACATTACTTGAAGGACAGTATAACTTGATGGTATAAAATAACTGCAGGACATTACAAAATCTATACACAAGCAGAATTCCAGTTCAAATTTAGCAACTGTGATGAGCACAAGTATTTTTAAAAAGGAGCAAGATGAATCCACACAGAAAATTATATAGCCTTAACATACACCACTAGTGTGTTCAACACAGAATAACATTTCTATATCATCTATAACATTAATCAAACCTGAAAGGGTTAAAACTTCTCCATCTTCCTTAATTTTTATAGAGTCTTCCTATAGTTGCAATATGTTCTCAGCCGTAAATGTCCAGTAGCCCTATATGTCGCTTTCTATTTCCCTCGGCTACCATATTTTTCAGAATACCTCTCTCATTAGGACAGGATTTGAGCGAAGAACTCACAAATGCTTATGCGGTTACATGTTTAAATTTGTCATGCACCACTGGAAAAATAAACCATTTACACTTCAAACACTCTGGGCCCATTGATATCTCTAGAAATGCAAGATGTATCTGGCAATTTGTCACAAATTTAAGTAACAGGCAGACCTCAGTCAGCTTTAGTCTTTGCAATTCAAATACAGGAAAGTTATATCGCAAGTTTGTATGTAAGCTTCTCCAATTTTAGTAGTGGTAAAAAAACTAGAAAAGAAAAAGGGAAATGACAATAGAAATAACTAACCCACTGGACTAGATAGCTGGCATTCCTGTATCAAGATTTTTATGTCAAAGACCAGTACAAATACTACCGAGAAAAACAGGCATAATTTTCTGTTATCCACAGATGCTTCTGTAATTCTATTTCATCTCAGACAACATTACCTTCAAAGTCAAGTTTGTATTTTTTTCCTATGCTCTCCTCTATCCCAGAATAAACTGAAGGTCTCTCAAAATTTCTCTTTGTCAAGACAGTTCAAGGCAGCTCAGCTTGATTGTGACTGGGTCAACTGGTAGCTTCAGCCTTTTTTTTTCTTAAGTCATGATACTGGAAAACAAACTAACTTTTTCATCTTAAAAAGGGGAAAATACATTCCTCCTACCTTCCCCTTTGTATCTGTGTGGTCACAAAAGTCTGTAGAAATGCGAAGAAGCAAATAGATGTCCATGGTAAATGCATACGTATGCTATAACACAGTATTAAAAAAATACTCTAGGAAAATTAATTTCTCATTACTTTATGAAGTCAGTCACAGCAACAGTTTTCTACCTTTAACATAAATTGTCCTCCAGCCTCTTTCAAACTGCTGCCTGGTAGTCACATACTCAGCACAGTGCATGTAAATATGAAGTGCTAAAATTAATGACAGATTCCAATTTGGAATGTATAATTTATTTATTTTTCAAACACGATTGCTTAATTTTAAAGTTATCAATAGGGACGTATCACCCACATTCTAGCCCAGACTCCCACTGCCAGCCGACTGAGCGCAAATCACAGCCTTGCACATGCAGGCTACTACCGCCCCCAGAAACTGCCATCGCTCTGACTCTGCTGGTACAGCCCAGCTGCTCTGAGGATGTGGGCAGAATCCTGGTTCCCCTGATACAAGGCAAAACTTTCAGAAATTTCAGGAGAAGCAAGTCCTTTAGCTTACAGCAGGCTACTTTAAGTTCTGCATGCCCTGATGACCTTTCTGCTAATCAGATTATGCATGTACCTCCAACGAAAATCAGTGGGAATTCTACTGATAAGTAAGTACAAGAGTAACCAGAGGAGGGGATAATACGTAATTAAGCTTTTTGCATTTTGTTTCCTAGTGCTTCAAATCCCCTGAACTTTCTGTAGCACACCACTTGAGCCCTGTGCAAACAAAGGGAGACAATCCAGCAGCCACAGTAGCTTTCCCACAGGTTTCCCTCTAAAGGATAGAGACAACCCAGGCCTGCCTCTATTAATAGAAAAAACCTGGGCTGCCAGTGGACAGAGCCAAAGTTCTCATAAGAACTTCACCAGGGAATTTTGCTCTATCACCCAAGAATGCCAAGAGCTGTCTCCAATAGAAACTAAGGACCTGATAACAACCAGAAGGAAAACAAATGACAATGTCATTTCAGTCCATGATTATTTGACAGAATGAGTATCACATTAGCACACATTAGGCCAGGCCAAGGCAGAACCAAAAAAGCACCCTATTGATTTACTGAAAAGCAATACTACTTCATAAGCAATGTAACAAACATGAGGTTTGGGTTTGGTTTTGTTTTTTGTTTTGGGTTTTGGGTTTTTTGGGGTTTGTTTTTGGTTTGTGGTTTGTGGTTTGTTTTTTGTTTTGTTTTGGTTTGGTTTTTTTTTTTTTTTTCAAATAGTGTTGTATTTCAGCCAAAAATATCTATGGCTGTTTCAGCTATGTCAGTCTTTAAATGTCAAAATCCATGATTTATCAAAGGATGAAGTTGTCCATGCAAGCCAGGGTTGAGTAATCAATTGCCTGTTGTGTGCCATAGACTACTACAATTACTGGATGGAGAGGTCTTTAAGCCCACAGAGATACTGTTGCAGTCAGCAGTTCTCTACTTAGACCTGCTGTCAGATCCTTGCCTACCCTCTTTCAATAACATCTTAAAACAACCCCTTGAAATGAGCAATAGCTCTATTATTGTTCCACAGACAGGTGACATTTCCATCTTTAATATTTCCTGACTTTACCCACTTTTGTAGCTACAAGCCGTTTCACAAGATCGATACTAATCCACACAAGAGTAATAGCATGCCTGTAAATACTGAGTGCTTCTGTCCAAGCTTTCCTCCTTCGTGTACCTTGAGAACCTCAAGCAAAAAGAACTCATCCAAGGTAACGTTTTGTCCTCTCTGCTAGCAACACAGCAGATTTCATTTGTATTATCATTATCCTCCATGTTTCAGGGTAAACCCATGCTCAGATAATTTTTCAATTATTTTCAATTTTTTTCTACTCTCTGTTCTTCAGACTACTTGTTTAATTTCCTATTTTCAAGTTAAGCCCAAATGGAGACACAAAAATAGAACACTTAATGTAGCCACACCCTCCTCTTGGTATTTCTGCATTTATTTAATCCTTCCTTTCTAATACTGTCACATCTCTTAAGATTCAAAACTCTACTTTGCCTTTCTCTTTATCTCCCTTATATCTTCTCTCCTTTTTTCTTTGACCATTTAATCCTCCATTTTTCAAGTTACTCCATATTTCAAGAGTTTCCAAATCAATATAACTGAACTATTCTTTACATTTTCCACAGATGACCCATCCTCTCTTGAAACATTCTGAGCTGGAACAAGCACGTTTTGTTGTTTACATCCCATCTTTCTTCTTTCATCCCTCACTTTCTCTAGTATTGTAACACTATGTATACCACCATGAAACTTCTTAAGTAATAAAGTGAGATAGAAATATCAGTCCTTTTTATTAGCTCAGGGAATTCACCAGGAATTGTAATTTAGTTAATTACATAAAAGTCAGTCTTCCTCCTCTGTAAATTCCACTCCTTTGAATTTGAGTGACACTAGGTGTGTGACAAAGAGTGTTAATAAGTAAGAGGGCAGAGATAATGGATACTTTGCAATCAAGAAGATTTATCTCTTAAATACCAACAATGACAACTCAATTTAAATATAATAAAAGCAGAAGCATACTGAGTATGCACTCTTAAGCACCCTAACTTATGATAAAAGCAATGTAGAAAATTTCCTACCCATCCAAACGTGTCTTTCAGGGAAGAAGAGTTTACCAAAATGGCACACAGACTTTGCTCTTTTTTTACAGCGGGTACCATGATCTACAACTACTGACAGCAGAGCATGGCAGGAGGCTCCACAGCTTTCAGCTAAAGAGCTAGAATTTATTTTTGGATATCTGTGGCTCAATGACCTTTCTGCTCAGTAGGTTGCCTTGGCACGGAGTCAAGGTTTGCAGCCCTCCAGCAGGGCTTGTATGGCTCCAAAGGCCAGAGGACATCTGGATAGGAAAAAAGGGCTGCATCTGGAACTCTGTAAGATCATGCTACCCTTGAAAATTACAACAGGTAAAAAATTAAATGTCTTTCACAGAATACTTAAAGGTGTTTACTCATGCAATATACCAGTGTAACATATCAGCCAAATAGTTTACAGGAAATATAGGGAAGTAATCTTTCATTAGTGGGTGTAGAGCAACATTCTGAAGACCCTATGGTACTTCAAATTTAAAAGTTCCTTTAAGCTCAAATCTCACCATCATCTGCTGCTTAGGTCAAAATCATAGCTTAAAAAAACCCCACCATGTCCCATAGCTGCATTTATTGTAATCTATTGGCTTTTTCACAGGAGTAGGTCCTACCTACCATTGGCACAGAGCCCAATGACAGGATTGTTTGTATCTACATAAAGTGACAAACAATAAAATTGCTTATATAGGACAATAAAAATTAAATTCATGTCAATAGGAGTCAATTTAAAAAAAAATATTCCATTAGGGATAATTGAATGGATGCATTTTGCAAATCAAATATTAAAAAACCCAAGGCATTAGATGACAAACAGATTTTACAGTCATCTTGTCTAGGTCAGCCTTAGTTCTTCCCAGTAACTTTCAGGAACATCAGCCTTTAGAGAGACAAGTGAAAGTATTCTCTACGTAATTTAAAACTAAAGTCACTGGAGCTCCTCCATGGCCATTTAATGCACACAAAAAGCCACACACCTTGTGCAGCAGTGACCAAAGCTTCCCTCAAGACCGCATGCACAAAACTAAGGCTGTAATTCACGTCTGGAAACCCCGGAGCCTGTATCGAAGTCATGCAGACCTGTCAAATGGTGTCTGAAGAGCTTCCGGGGAAGAAACAACCCACTAAGAAGTTGTCAATTCCTCAGCTCTTGAAAGGCATGAGAAATTCATTTCTCAGCCTTGTGATTTCTGAGGTGAGGGTCCTTGCAGCAGTCAGGGGTCCTTCAGACACAATGGCGCAAAATGTTGGCAGAGGTCCCAGAAGCTGCCTACTTTTTAAACACCGTAGCAGGTTTTTTTCCACAGGGGAAGCACCCAGGTAGGCACTTCAATTATGCAGGAAGCAGACTTTTGTACAGAGATACACCAGCATAGTGTGGTTTCTGTCCTTAAGAATTTGTATACTAAAGACACAAGAATCAAATACCAACTTTAATTACAGAATAACATAAATTAAGCAAACACACTGATTCAGCAAAGTGGTTGACCGCAGTCTTAAGTCTTAAGCAGGTAAGAGATAAGCTGAAATTTCAGCAGATGTTGAAGTGCTTTGCTAGATTATAGCCAAAATTTTTTTCTTGGGAGTTGAAGATAATCTCCACTTGTTGGGGTTTAAACCAAGTGATACTTTGAACAGGTATCTGATTCTTTAAGGTGCCTTTGTACTTCACTGCAGGGTATCTCAGGTTTTCAAAACATTAGAGCACTAAAAAAATCACTGTTATAGTCTGAAAAATTCTCATTAGTTGTCTTAAGCATGCTCAGTGCATTAGCTATTATATTTTTTTTTTCATTTAAAATATTGGTCACAAAATTATCTTTAGAGAAGCAAATTCATATATAACTGAAAAAATGCATATTTGTAGAAACTTTGTTGCTCCTTTTGTACTTACCCAGGACACATTTTTAGCCTTGGGTGTTTTTAGCATGGCAACATGCAAGGCTGAGATGACCAACAACAGCCCCACCAGCATGGAAAGTCAGATGGAGGAGTAGTCCAGGTGCCTCTGTTACCCCAGGATGTTCAGTCCCTTAGCCTGACTGGCACAGGCACACTCAGCATGTGGTCAGGTAACAATAAAAAAAGCCATTTTTCTTCCCAATGTAGAATCCAGTCAAACAGAGACAAATCTTTGTGACATATCTGTCTTCATCAGCAGCTGGCTGTATTTCTGTATATCCATGAAATCCAAAGTTGGCTCTTCTCTTGGAAAAGTTAAAACCAAAAGTCAAAAGGAGCCACTCTCACAGACACTTCGCCCTTCCACCAGGAAAACACAGAGCCCAGTTACCCACAGAGCTTCCACCCAAGCACTGAGCTTGTAGGAGAATGAAGCCCTACACTGGAAGCCACTCGCCTTCAGAGGATGTCAAAATGACGCCTAGTTGCTGGCTGCACAGTTTAACTGCTGCTATGCCTGAATATTTCACGACCCCGGGATCTTCCGAGTAATAAAGACAACTAGGATCTCAATGTCAATAAATAATGCATGCCAACAGGTTGCGTGGGTACCTGTTGTGCCGTGCGCACCTGCGGTGTGGTGGCTGCCGCTCCAGCCCCGCGGAGGGCACCTGTTGTCCCCCCAGCTCCGCCGCGGCACTGGGCGCACCCGCCGGCACAGATACGCGTCCCAGAAGGGGGAGCAAAAGCAGAAAATCACTGTCCCTGCTCGTTTCTCTTTGTTCCTCTGCCCTTCTGTCCCTTTACTTTTTACCTCCTGTCAATCTAGATTACCAGAGCAGATCCGGGCTAAATTTTGCAACTATCAGTAGTGATTAGAGTGAGTTGATTGAAATCGGATTATACAGGAAGACCTCTGCTTCCTCACTCAGCACGCGGGCCAGTACCATTTGCAAAATACTTATGCTTCACTGCACGGTATGAGAGCATTTGGAGCAGTCCATCTTAAAAGAACTGGTGCAGTAAAAACAAGCCAGACTGCACTGCCTTTAAAAAGAGAAAAGGGAAAAGGGATCCCATTTTTAATAGCTGCATGAATTTACAGGGGAATGTTTCAAACCATTTCCAGATGGAAGAGTTTGTTGGAGTCTCACAGATTCATTGGAAAGCATGGTATATCAGAGAGTGGTATTATGTACCTAAAGCACTCCGTGTACCTGATTGCTACTGCTTAAATATGGACCCAGTACGAGCATAACTGTGTGGCATCTGAGCACCAAATGTGTGAGAAGCATCATCTTTCCCTGGGGTAACGCCTGCAAATCCTACTGATGGTATCTATGCAACTCGCAATCTAATTCAAATGTGCTTTTTTCAAAGTGTATAATTAAATGTATGAGAAAGTGACCTGCCTGAACCATGTTCAAATACATATATATTCATTTATTTAAATACAAACATGAGCTATCAAGTAAAAAGGTAGAACGTATTATAAAATTATAGTGCCATCATAAAACTGTGGTATTGAATCTTGAAAAGAAGAAAACAAAAATTAAAATACAAAACGCGACTGGTGGAACAGAACGTAAAGGGGCAAGATGATAAAAAACAATTTTAAAATGTACAAAATTCAGGTAAGTCCAGCTGACAGACACCATGAATGTGACACACAGATGCAGTTTGCATTACAACATACCATTTTTCTAGGGCTTCCTAAATAATAACTTAATATTATTATCGACTCATGATACAGACCTAGATTATGCTCCAAGCATCATCTGTCACTTTACACTCATTATTTAATGTATTTGTATAAATGCAATGAATTTGTGATACCATAAATTCAATTTGTGCATGGCCCATAATTAGTTTGCAGATATTAAATATTAAGGTCTTTTCCAAGATGACAGCACAAAATTTTTATTTTGTTAAAAGGAACTCTAGAAACTGTTTACCCTGACTGGGACAGACAGAAGAGCAAAATACATGTATTTTCCAGTGGAAATAACCATCAGATTTCAAAATAATTAGTCTCTTCTGCAGATTTGGAGTCCACAGTGAAGGTACCTAGGACAAGTTTGGTAGACTCTACTTTTCATATGCTAGAATGAAGGCTTGTTGGCACACAGGTTTTTTAATAGATGCCCCTATTTCTAGTAAGTCCACCCAGTCTCATGGAGGTGAAGCACTATCCATTCCTGGCTCATCTGCATCTTTAACTAGAAGAATCTGTAGACCTTGATTTGTATCTAGGAAATCAGCAGCTGGTAAACTCTAGAAGTTGATGAAGTAGAACCATCTATTTGAGACAGTATGAATTACTGGGTAGTTTAACAGTAGGTTTTTGTTTAAGAGAAACATCGTTATTCTACTGTAGATGTTCAGATATAACCGAGGAGGCAGAAATCCTGCTGGAGTTAAGAAAACTGTCATTCACTTCTGAAAAAAACATTACAAAGAATGCTACTATTAAATGTTGTCAATATTTGAAAAAAGTTTCTAGCCGTTTAAAAAATATTGAGATATAGAATACCTTGGATATTACAGAACAAAATTTTGAAGCACTGTACTACTGTATGTTGGCAGCCTTACATCAGGACTTACGTTGTATAAATCACAGGTCAATACACATTCCAGGGAAGACAATGTTAAAAAATAGCAGGTTGAACTTGCTTCCTTCAATGAAGCTCACAGTTGGATATGTATTTGTATCCCTAAATTGCACTAGTACTTTTCACATCATCCTTTAAAGGAGACCATTTATGAAATATACATATTTTGAAAGTTTCAGTGAAAACTACAAAGCTCAATGTTAAAATAGAAGCTCATGCACATCTTTCTTTCTATTAATTGCATTAACCCAGCCAGGTAGGAAAATTTGGAGATTAATATACAGGTATATGCACATCTATCTTGCTATATTGTGCAGCACTTCAGGGTTACAGAGACTGTCCAAAATCTTACAACTGTTCTCTCATATGGCATATGGAATAACTTTACTCAGTCTCAGAACAACTTTAGCACTGATTTTCACCTGTGTGGCACATTCTTCTTGGATTCATCTTTACATGAATTATATATCAAAGTTATCTATTATGCCCTTTGTTGTTCATGCTGACCACAGAACCACTTGCCAGCAAACCACTAAGCAGTTCACTCATGATACACAAGGTTAACAGATGCACAGCGGCAAACAGAACCTCAGGATTTATGCAGTTACCCTACCATGATTTTCTCCTATCTGGACAAGCTGTTGCATCACCAGGAGATTTATGCAGATACCTGATACATCAAGTGCTGACTGAAACAAGTCAGAGGAAATAACTCTGGTTCAGTCCTAATCACAGAAATACTTTGTACTGATAATGCTTTATCTTTTCATACAGAAGAGATAAATATTCCCTGTCCTGAGAAAGAAACTAGAATTTCAAAAACTGACACTGAAAGGCAGAAAGAATAAAAATTCTCTGAGGTGGCAGTGTAATTAAGATGGCCAAATAGAGGCTTCCCCCTTCAAAAAAAAAAAAA